>JAPKLY010000273.1:504823-610754 GCA_026898435.1 Prunella vulgaris | reverse complement strand
GGAATCCGGCATACGAACATGGTAAGGTTTTCTCAATTAGATTAGATTTAATGACATTTATTTTATGTATGCAGTCAATTCGATCTGGTTCGTTGTTGGTGAACAATGTCTTCTGCTGCTACGAACTTGAGGTTCGTATCTCTAAAACCCAACAAGCGGTTCTAGAACCGTCAATGATTGGTGAACCGGCAGATCCATTTGCAACCCCTCTGGAAATATTGCCTGAATGGTATTTCTTTCCTGTATTTCAAATACTTCGTACAATGCCCAATAAATTATTGGGTGTTCTTTTAGGGCATGTTTGGTTTAGGTGACTAAATAGTCAATACCCCAAACACAAGACTATTCGGGCCAAAACATGCATGTTTTGGCCGGAATAGTCCTGTGTTTGGGGGATTGACTATTTAGTCCCCTAAACCAAACATGCCCTTAATGGCTTCAGTACCCGCGGGATTATTAACAGTACCCTTTTTAGAGAATGTTAATAAATTCCAAAATCCATTTCGCCGTCCAGTAGCGACAACCGTCTTTTTTATTGGTAACGCAGTCGCTCTTTGGTTGGTTATTGGTGCAACATTACCTATTGATAAATCCCTCACTTTAGGTCTGTTTTAATTTGATTCAATTGTGAAATAACACGACCTATGTATCTAGGGAATAGTTGCTTCAAAGCGAATTTTCCCTAGATACATCTATTCAATAAAATTATCAATTTCTTTCGAATATATGAATTGTGCTATAGATTCAACTCTTATATCTTAATTAAATCCAAATGATTTAAAACCAGAGGTTATTTGTATTCCTCGAAAACCCCCGCTCACATCACCATTCAATATTTATTGTCCCACTATTGGTCAAACCACCTGGGCACTTGGCCCAATGTGGGTTGGAAACGAGTACCATGGAAATACATTCCACTCAGCCAAAGAAACATGAGGGAGAGTTGCCCAAAATGTGCACTAAATACTTTTCGAGTGATCTCCTCTAAATCACTAGTATGGCTATCGAAATCTTTCAATTTTTTTTGAATTTTTTTTTCAAAATATGTTAATTTTTCAAAATAACATGTAGTGTATTTATTCAGATAGTTTCTATAACAAAAAGGCTAGCACAAATAACTTGGGCCTATAGTTTTTTGTAAACATATAAACCCTATTAACCCTAAGACATGAGTTACTCTAACAAGCTTATACAGCCCAAATTCAATTTATTTAGTGAAGCCCAATAAGCGTGACATCTGCAGAGAAATAGGCCCAAAATTTGGCCCATTACTATACATCAAAGTTTCTTTGGGGGGATCGAGTGGGCATCATAATCATGCATCTTAATTGGTGATAATAACTTAAAAGGACACGGATATTCTTCCCAATTTTTAATTACTTCACTCCTACACTTAATTTTTCCATTCCAAAATATATTTTAAAGACCAAAATGCTCTTTTATTATATTTTCCTAATTTATAAATAAGTCAATTTATCTTCATATTATTCATATGAAAATCTTATTCATAATTTTTGGAGTTCTTTTTTGAAAAATTAAAGGGGTGAACTGAAAATTTAGGATGATGAAGTGAAAAAGGAGGTGAAGTAATTAAAAATAGGGAGCATATTTCTACCCTAACTTTAAACAAACTTTTATAACAACCAACTGCTTAGTTTGATAGAGAGAGAGAGAGAGCCATTACAAAATAATTTTTCGTTGAGATTTTTACAAAACTTCGTAATCAGAATTTTATATTGCTATTTTGAATGTTAACACATGTACTTAAAATTTGAATTTGACTTAAAGTTTAAACTTGTCTGATAATATTAATAAGTTAAAAATAAAATTCAACAAGTAAACGTGCCTATCGAATTGAGATGAGTCACTTTATTAGAGTATTTTATGAGATCGAACTAAACCCATTTATCAATTAAATGAACCAACCTAAACTCTCAACCTACTCTCTTTTTTAAACTTTATTGACACATAATTTAATATAAAAAAATTAAATGTTTACCACTCTAAAAATGTTAAAAAAAAGAATTTTATCTTAAGGTTCGAAACTTATGGAGAGATTTAAAATAAATTTATTTTTATTAATTTTCATACACTCATCCTCACTCGTCGATCGAATTTTTAACCTCTACCCTTAAACAAGAAATTCATCGAATCAACAATATAATATGAATATGGTTGAAAATTGAACTAGTGATTTGTGGGTGAGCCAAAAGCCATTTCATTCAAAAATTAAAAATTGTGTATGAGTATAAAATTAATTCCTTTAACTAATTCCCTCACAAACATCTTACCTTACATATTTAATTGATGAATACTTCTCTAATTTCTTATTACAATCTCGCAATCCACTATTAATTAGTCATATTAAACATATTCATTTCTTTGATGAAAGACAAAAATTTGTGTGTGACAATTTCACAGTTAAATAATTCACAAAATTAATATTAATTAATTCATATCCCTTCCAAAATACTTATTTGTCATGTTCAATTTACATTTCATCTTACTGTAAAACAATCACACACTAATTTCGCCGTTATAAAATTCCTGATATTGCTATATATATATATATATATATATATGTTGTACCAAGAAAATTTTCAGAAGAATAAAATCTTGATCGATGTCGATGTAGCACAACTTCGTCTAGTTATTTTTCTTGTTAGCTAGAACGTATTTATCGATAAATTAAATAATGCAATTTACGGATTATTGTAAATTTGATAAATTAAATAATGCAATTTAGGATTATCATAAATTAATTATGACAAAGTAAATGTTTGACTAACCAATTCAATGTCAATCTAATAGTGTACCCCTACATGCTATTTTTAATTTTTTGTATAAATATATATATATATATATTATTTTTTATTTGCCGGCCACCAAATAATAAAATAATTGACGATTTCTTATATATTCCTTCATCCACCGGCTAAAATATGTAAAAACCAAAGATAGGAGACAAGGTCCAAAGATTTTATTCCCTAAAATCTAGTTTGATGGAGTTATTATTATTATAAACTTCTGATAATTTTCAACACAAGAATCTGTATATTCGTATGTGTGGACTTCCTTAACAAATATTTCGTGCACTTTGTCACGGGTGTGGATAATAGAATTTGCAACATTAATTATTTGTGTGGCTTGTACAAATAGACATAGCAAAATTATAAGTATTACGTGAGTTGTCTCATGCCATGAGATCAATATTTTTTTATAAATTCTTAATTTAAAATATGTATCATTTATAAATTAAAAAATATGATAAATTTTTTTTATAAAAAGTAATACTACCTCCGTCCCAGATGTGTTTTCACCTCTGGGATGACACAACTTTTAAGAAAAGTAGAATGTTGTGTAAAGTTATATTATTAAAATAATTAGATTAGTTGGATTGTGATGATAAAGTTAAAGTAATAGTTTCCATTTATAGGGTGTAAAAACAATTGTGGGACGGACGAAAAAGAAAAGTGTGAAAACAATTATGGGATGGAGGGAGTAATATTTTTGCTAATTGTAACTTATTATAAGTCTATCACTTTTTTTTTATAATTTAGCTGGTCTCGTACTATGAAACCGTCACACAAATTTTTTTTCCTAAATTTATATACTTCCACAAATACAAATTTGTGGGCTAAATATTTCAAAATACTGTTTTTATTAGAAAAATTAAATAAATGAATTGATTAATACTCTTTCTACAAAGTTTGAAATCTTCAATAAACCAAAATTCTTTCGTGGTATTTGAACTTAAACTTAATTTCTCTCTCCCTTTCTCTTTATTCATCTCTTTCGTTATATTTGATTGTGGGGTGTTATATTTGTTTAAATAAAATAAAAATTGCTCAAGGTAGCCCAATGGAATTGATTTGGAATTTGATGAGGAATCCTATACACGATAAAGCTCTAACAAAGCCGATGATGTGGCTAATTCTATTTGTCTTTATAACTTACGTCATTCATGCATTGAAACTCGTTTTCTTCTCTGCAAAGATAGAGTTGTGAATTGCTATGATTAGGATTGTGCATAATTCGATCACTGACCGATAATCGAATCGAAATATGAATTATTTGGTTACTTTAATATTCAGCTCGATTTCAGTTGGCCATTGGTTAAAATTTCGGTATTCATTCGGTTCAGTTATTTACGATTATTATTTAACCGATATCTAAATTGAATTAAGTATATACTTAATAAATATTATTTTATAATAAAATATTAATTTTAAATTAAACCCCAAATTTGATATTCTTGATTTTTTGGACTTTATTTGTATTTATGTTTAAGTGCTTAGATGGTGGAGTACTTAACATTTTTATGAAATTAAATTTTTTTTTTTAATATTGATTAGATCTGCATATTATTTCGATAAATTTTGAGTGTTTGTGTAATCTTTATTTTATTGGACAAGTTATTTTAAATTAAATGGTTAAAATAGAAAAACAAATCAGTTTTTTGATTTTTATCAAAATCGAACTGAAATATTTTATTTCAGTTATATTCGATTTTGGGTGAGTTCGGTTCGATTTCGGTTACTATATAAAATACACTACCTTTTACTCAACTTTCAATTTAATCCTAAGTTTCACGATACATTTTTTTTTCGGCCAGCAACTGATGATGTGTCTCGCCGGAGCGCGTGAAATGTTGTCACGCTAGCGTACACGTATGAAATTACTTTTTTTTTCACATTATATATTATATATATAAAAAAATAACAAAATTTTATATTAAAAAATATTTTTTGGCCGATTTTGTTAAGGATTTTTTAGTGTCGTTTCAAGTCCCTCTTGAATATGGTGGAAACCGTTTTTTTCCATGATATTTCTCATTCAAAAAATATTTTAATATAAAATTTTATTTTATTTTTATATATAGTATATGACGTGGATAAAAAATAAAATATAAAAAAGTAATTTCACAAGTGTACTTCAGCGTGACAACATTTCACGCGCTCCGGCGAGACACATCATCAGTTGCTGGTCGGAAAAAAAAAGTGTATCGAATTGAAACTCTTTAAAAGGCTGGAATTTTTAATTTATAATAATCGTGAAGTTCAGGATTAAATTAAAAGTTGAGTAAAATGTGGTGTATTTATATAGAATTAATTCTTTTTATTAATAATGAGATAATTATTTGCCGGATAGTTATCCAAAAATGAATTATAGAAAATTAAAAAAATATGTGAGATTTGCTTTGCCAGAACTAACGTAATTTTGTTACTACAACAAGTGTCTTGTAATAATAATGAGTACTTTAATTAGTGGAGGATTTTAGTTAGTGGAGGATGTTAAAACGATGATTAAGCAAACCATGTTCCATGTTAAATCAATAAAATGTGTCCATAAATCGTGTGAGTCATCATCTAATTGCTGTCTTAATCAAGATTAAGTAGTCGGATAAAGAATGCACATGCTTTGCTTAACTGCTTTATTTGTCGGCAATTAACGAGGCTAATCCCATGATAATTAACCTAGTCATCATCATTATTATCAAACCAGTTATCTCCCATTTCTCCATCTTTTAAATGCATATATTTTTCATTTTATTTTATTTGAAATTTCTAGTCAAAGTTTCAGTCTCCTTTTGGATGGGTGGATTTAAAATCCATAAATTTCACACACTCTCTCCAAATAAATTAAAATGAATTTACAAATCTTTGGATTTAACTTGTGTTTAAAATGGAGGAATTCTAAATTCTCATCAAAATCACGTCACTTAAAATTTTGCCTCTCCACCCCTTTCCATCTCCATCTCTCCTTCATTTTTTCGCTTCATTCACATATCTTTACAATTCATGATTTAAAATTTATGCCTTCTCACATGTATTTTGTTAGAATTCATCCATTTTCAAATCCTTCCATCCAAATGGAGCCTCACAGTTCACAAAATTCAAATTTAAATTTAAATAAAATTAAATTATTTTATAATATCATAATCAAAATACTCAGTTTCACTAGTTTAAATTTGATTATGTTTCTTGTGAACTCGAGTTCACATGAACTCTATCACTGTTATGTGTAATCACTATCACTGTCATTCATATATATTATCACTGTTATAAAAATATATTTGATTTTTTAATAGCGATAGTGTATATACATAACAGTGATAATTGATAAACCTCAATTCACCGTAAACTCGGATTCATATATTTATCTTTAAATTTTACTAAAAATATCAATCTATATATATATATATATATATATATATATTGAATTATTCGTTCACCGTGGCTTCTTTTTAATAAAGAAAGTCAAGAATTCTAATCTAGGAATTGATCGGGTGTTGGAAAAATACTTTAGTTGTATACATTTCTACCCTTTCAGACTCAGAATTTCTTCACTTATCGATTGACAATGACGACTGATGAGGATTGGTGAACGACCGATATTTTACTACGCAGCTTTATTATTTACAGCCTTGTTTACCTTTTCTTTTTAACAATTTAAAAAAATGAGTAAATCGCCTGACACCTATATTTATTAATAAATAATTATAACTTTAAAAAGTGATAAATTTTAATAAAAATTGAGAGTCACTTTTTAATAAAAAGTATTACTCCCTTTGTTCCGGGTATTTTTTCCAAAAGACCTGGACACACGGATTAAGAAAAAGTAGAGTATGTGAGTGTGAAGTTAATTAATAAAATATAAAAAGTGTACTTTATTCACTTTTATGACTGTAAATTATTTTCTTTTTAAGGTAGGGAAAAAGAGTTGGGACATCACAAAATAGAAATTGTGGAAAAAAGAGTTTGGACGGAGGGAGTATAATTTTTTATTAAATTTTTATTATTTTTTAGAAGTAGTAAATTTTTTATTAATAATTGTTAAATTCATGTCATGAGATCATTTTGTATAGAATTATTAGGCATGGGCCAGGGCCAATATACACAAGGGATTAGTTATCTCAAGCTCTGTCGTAATTAATTGGGCATATATGTGATGCAGCGATAATCTGTATATAAACATGTAGAACACACACTAAATTAAGTGATCTTCAAATACGTTGATTTATTAGAAAAAATAAATAAACGAGTTGATTTCATATTTTTCTATGGATTTAAATTTTTAATGTCATAGATTTCATTCTCGATGAAAAAGTAAACTCTGCTCATATTTAATTATCTATTTATTAGAAATTGAAAATTCAGTGTTAAGTAAATTAAATACAAATATAGTGAAATATGTTTGCACCATTCACAAATTTATTGCACTTTTCATAAATTTGTTGTGCACACTTTTATAAATTTTGTATAAAAAAAAACCACCCCAAATGTACCTCCATATGTGGTTCACTCTATTATTTTTAAAGAAAAACAAAGTCATTACAAGGATAAATCAACCATTACAACAACTCAAATACATTCATAGGCTAAGTCTCCATCCAACTAGAAAAATTGCTTCAATCCAATAGTGAGAAGATGAAGAGTTGGCAATTGCAAACGTGTAATTTTTTTAACCATCATTGGTGAAAAGAACCACCCAACACTAAAATGTCTTCTCCCAACTTCAATGCTTTCCACCCTATATTAGTGATGCATAATAGCGATGACAATGGGGCGAACTAGAACGGTTTTGCCTGTCTCAGGATTCGCCATGTCAAGATTTTTTGAACTCGGGATCTGCCCCGTTCAGCTTCAATTTTGACTTGGACCCACCCTTCCCCGACCAATGAATCCGGCGAGTTTTACCCACCCGAACTAGTATGTGGTTTTTTATTTTTTTGTTACACATATCAAACATATTACATAAAATATTTTAATTTTTTTAAATATAACATGAATAAAGCATTTGAATGATTTAATCAATATGCAAAATAGTCTATTGCAAGTGTTAAATTTAAACCCACCTCATTGTCATCCCTAACTTTATAAAAATGTGATTTGTGACTTACTAGCTAGGCAGGGCATGCATGCATCTAAATAAAATGGGATTGTGTGATTATTATTAATGAAGAACGAGCGACACCATATTATCAACTAATTAATCATAGAATAAATCCATATATTTGAGAATGAAACGGGAGGTAGTGTATACGAACTATATAGTGTTATATATATATATATATATATATATATACTTGAAATTGTATAGTTATTTCATTATCTTGCATAACTTATCCATCATCTTCAACTGAATTAATTAATTAGTAAATAGACTAAAATCAAATCTCAATAATCATGATATTTCACTACCAAATAAACGAGTTTTAGCGATCGAATAAGTGAGTCGCAAAAACAGCAATAGCTAATATTTAGCGATTGGTTTTTTCAACGGTCGATAGCAAACTAATATGATAATATAAAATATTTAGTTTATATTAAATATTCATTTCGCAAGCTAATTCGAACCCACGCCCTCCCTATGGCTGGACTCGAACCAGTTGGCCCAAGTCCCAACAACGTAATATATGCACCGCACTTTGTATATGAGCTTTATTTGACCCAAATTTAATTTCACAAATTCACACGCCTAATGAATTGAATACACAACCTCTGGGCGACTGAAAGGTGGTGTGTTCCACTCAAGCACTTATCGTTATTATTTATTTTTATGTCATTAATATAACTCCAAATTGAGTCACGTTTTTTTTCTAAAATACATCTAATTAATTGCTTATTGTTTCTAATTTATTTATGTATATATATATATATTTCAATAAATATTATAATGTTATAAATTTATTATTTAACATTACTAAAATTTATTAATTTGTTAAATTTTTTTGCAATTAATTGTATGTAACTTCAAATTGAGTCACTTTTTTTTTTCAAATTCATCAAAATAATTTCTTTTGGTTTCTAATTTGTTTATTATAATATTTTTCAATAAATATTTACAATGTTCTAAATTTCTTATTTGACATTACTAAAAAAAATTAATTAGTTTGTTTTTATATAATTAATTGTATATAATTCCAAATTGAGTAACATTTTTTTTTCTCAATAAAAAGAATGTAGAACATAAAGTGTAAAACATCCAACATAATTTATAGAAAATAAAAATATTAAATATTCAACATAAATATAAATTAATTGTTCAACAACAAAAATAAATAAATAAACTACCCTCCCGAATCAAACTCGTCATCACCAAGTTCGACAACCTCCTCACTCTCATCATCATCACTCTCACCCGTTGGTTCTTCTTCAGCGGCAGAAAATATGGGAGCTTTCATACCCATTATTTTCGAGGCTTGTTGAACCCAATTCTTCATCATTTCTGCTTCTTTCTCTGATTTCTTCATCCATTTCTTCAACTTCATTTTATTTACCTGAGATTTCTCCAATTTCTTTTTCACCTCGGAGAGTTGACTTTCAAGATCGACAGAGAGGTAAGAGCTGATGGAGTAGGATGAGCTCCCTTTCTGGGATAGGTGGACAGCCTTACCGTAACTGTCCAATCCTGCAATATTCCCCTTCTTGACGCCGACCACATCCAAATAGATGCGGTCCTCGTCAATAGGGGCGGGGGAAGGATTCTCCGGGGTGGGTGCCGACTTAGTCTGAGCCTCTTGGAGGGCCTGCTTTATCTTATTCTAAATTTAAACAAGATATAATTATAATTTAATATTAATTAGTATAATTAATAAAATGATTAATTAGAATATAAATTATAAAATACATACGTGAATATCGGTGGTGCGGCCGTAGGTGGACTGTCCAGACTCCCCAACCGGGTGAGCAAAATTAAGTTCCTCGAAGAGACTGACCTTCCGTCCGTACTCCTTCTCCTTTACAAAAAATCAATTAAATTAAATTTAAGTAAAATTAATAAATTTAAATGTGAGTATATTAGAAAATTAAATACTTACAAAAGTGAGGCCATACTCGTAAACGGTTCGAGAACCTGCTCGATGCCTGGCTACGCCTTGCCCGGTGGGGTCGCTCATCCGATTTTGTCTGGCCGTCTTGGCCCTCTCAGCGTTCTTCGGAGCATATCAAATGGAGCAAATCCGTCTGTGCACAGACCAAGCCTTGTGTTTCTCTTCTCACTCGCAAAATCTGGAAACTCTCTACCAAGATGTCTCCATGCATTAGAGTCTGCAGGATGACACATCTCTCCGGAATTCTGACCATAACACTCATCAATATGTCATCTCATGTCTTTTGCAGTGGCACTCGACTGATACAACCTCTTTAGATGAGGAGTGATTGGAAGATAATACATAGACTTGAAAGCTATCTTCTTCCTACGATCTGAGGGTTTGAACCTAGGGTAGCTACACATCCTGCACTGATCGATGCTCTCGTCGTCGCCACAAAACAGCATGCAAACAATGGTACAACAATCAATCTTCTCAAATGGTAAACCCATATCCTTCAAGAGCCTCTTACTTTGATAGAAATTTTCTGGCGATGTGTTCTCTTTAGGTAGGGCCCGTTTGAACAACTTTGCAAATTGATTGTAGACTTTCTGACTCGTTTTGCCTTCAGTTTTGATGGACAACATCTGAGCGTTGAATGATAATTGAGTCTCAGTATCACAACCAGAAAATAGCTTCTGATCGACAGATTTAAGCATCTCAAAAAATTTCTTCGAACGAGGATTTAGTTCCTCCTCCATGGCAGTGTGGTGACCACCCAAACCAGACTCATCAATCATTGCATGATACCTTTGGAATTCATCTACCTCATCCACCGGTATCCCAAAGCATGGAGTAGGTGAATCACGGCTCGAACCACCAATCTCAAATCTCTCACCTCCACCACTACAAAAATGATAATAGAAGGCAACCACTGTTTTGATAATATGGAGTAAAACCGGGGGTTCGCCATGTACGGTCCAATTGTAATAATATGGAGTAAAACCGGACATCACAAGATGATTTTTATTCTCATCACTGCTCAAGAATCTCTTGTTACGCACTTTTTTCTTGAATAAGGACATCGAATCTGGTCACACCTATCCATGCAGTATGGATTACGAGAGGCAAACTTAATAAACTCATCAATTTTTTCGTAAAACTCGGAGTTGATCATTTCTTGTATCAGACGAGGCATTTGATACATCCAACGATGATCAGGGAGTTCAATCTGATATTAGACGAGGCATTTGATACATCCAACGACGATCAGGGAGTTCCATCTGATTTAAATTAAAAATACATCAAATTAGAATTATAAAAAAATTCGCCAGAGTTTCGACCGTAAACAAGCATATCCAATTTTTTAAAACAATATATCCATTATAATCGTACAATCAATTACATCAATTACACAATAAAATTCTAAGAAAATTGGGATTAATCTCCAATAAAAATAGATATATCCATAAACAATTAATGTACAACAAATAATGCTAAACTTATCACAAATCGAACACACAAATATGTTTTAATTATCAAGAAAATAAATTTTATTCAACAATAGAAATCAAACGGTAAAAATATAAAAACGTACGGTCAAATTGAAGCAACGAGCACAATATAACAATAGAGCCGAACAATTGCAACCAACACGTTGAAACAATAATTCTTCACATTTGAGAGATTTTTTTAAGGTTGGGGAGTTATTTTTTCGCGAATGAAAAGAAAAAAAGAGGGCAGAAGTTGTTGTATATTCGTAAATTAGCGAGCGCTTTTTTTAATTTAGCGACCGCTTTGACCGTCGCTAAACATAAATATCGAATTGGGCAATAATTCACCACCTACCTGCTTCTGGATTCGGAACTTTGTGATCCTCTAAACGGTCGCTAATATCAAAATAAATTAGTGACTGCCTAATCGATCGCTAATTATTCAACATAAAAAATTAACGACCGACTAAAGACGGTCGCTAATTTATTTTGATATTAGCGACTGCCGTCGGTCGCTAATCGATCGCAAAATTCTCCTTTTTGACTGACATTCAACGTCGGTCGCTAATGATATAATTAGCGACCGATTTGATGCTGTCGCTAATTCCCTTTTTTTTTTTTTCGTAGTATTTAGTCTTGACAGTTGGTAAAGTATATATTCAATGTGGAAACATAGATAGGAGCAATCACTCTGACGTTGTGAAGACGAAATGAAATGACAACAATCGACCAACTTGTAAGTAGGATAAGATCATGAAAAAAAAATTGTTTTAGTGGTTTACACCCAATTAAATGCACTTTATTGAGAATAATTGAGTTTACTTATAATTAGCAAGATTAGTATATGGGTATAATTACTTCAACTTGCCTTAATTAAACTTTAAATTGGAGATTAATATTATAATCTTATCATCTAAGAAAGCTTGAAAATGACGCCTTTGAAGCTATAAATCTATGTATTAAAAAACAACAAATTGAAACAGTCCATTTTACGTATTAGGTTTTCTCTGCTCTTTAATGAAGTGACATGGATGGTAAAAAGAAAGAGGAAAAAATATAGTCAAAAGATTGTATAATTATATCACACGTGTTAATGATTCAGACGGTAAAATACAAAATGAAATTCGAAAATGAGATAAAAGAAATCAAACTGCTCTTCAATTAAGGAGTTTGAATAAATAAATACTACCTCCATTCCCAAAAATTTGCGGTAATTTTCGGAGCATGGCTTTTAAAAAAAAGTGTAATGAGTAGAATGTGCAAGACGGAAATTGTGAAGAAAAGGGGAAAATATACATTTTTGTCCTATAAGTTTCGTTGACTTTGGTTTTCGTCCTCTTAAGCTTTGAATTTTTGTTTTCGTCCTTTAACTTACCAAAAATTATGGTTTTCGTCCTCTTAAGTTTTGAATTTTTGTTTTCGACCTTTAACTTGCAAAAAATTATGGTTTTCGTCCTCCAACCGCCTATAACCAGTCACACAACCGGTAATATACACATAGATCAATTTTTTCTATTTTTTAAAGCGAAATACTGACGTGGGGGTATTTAGAGGGAATTAGGTCTTGACGGATAAAATACATGATTAACCATAAATTATCTCCCAAATAACCCCACGTTAGTATTTTGTTTAAAAAAAAAATGGATCCACGTGTGTATTACCGATTGTATGACTTGTTATAACCGGTTGGAGGACAAAAATCATAATTTTTGGTAAGTTAAAGGACGAAAACAAAAATTCAAAACTTAAGAGAACAAAAACCATAATTTTTAGTAAGTTAAAGGACGAAAACGAAAATTCAAAACTTAAGAGGACGAAAACCAAAGTCAACGAAACTTATAGGACAAAAATGTATATTTTCCAGAAGAAAAGATTTTAAAGGTAGAGATTTGAAAAAATATTTCCATTTTGAGAGTGCAAATTTTTATGGGACAAACTAAAAGGGAAAGTATACAATTTTTTTTGGGACAGAGGTAATATAATTATTTCTCCCTGGTACGTAAAATTGGGAGCTAATAAATTTTGATGTTGGAGGTGGATGTGGTGTTCATATATAATTAATTTAGTAGGGTATCATCCGTGCAAATTACGTACTGAAGGAAACAAATTCTAACTTAAATATTTATAGAATTTTAAAGAAAAAATGAACAAAAGATAAACTTGTGCGAAGGAAATTATATATATAACGAATCATTTCCAATTCAGTTCGGAAAAAAAAAAAAAAAAAAAAAAGCAAGACAAAACCAAAAACTGTAATTTATATGCATAGGAAAAAAATACCCTAAAGCTCCATTTGAATAGATGAATTTGAAAATGAATGGATTTATAAAAAAAAAACATATAAGAGAGCATATATTTTAAATCACGAATTGTAAAAAGATGGGAGAAAAGAAAAAAATTAGAGGAAATATAGAGATGGAAGGATAGAGATGAGAGATTTTCACAAATGACATGATTTTGATGAGGATTTGGAATTAATTCCTCCATGTTAACATAAACTCAAATCTAAGGGGCGCTTGTTTCAAATTCTTGAATGGTAATGGGAATGAAATTTAATTTTCCTTCTTTACTCTTACATATGTTGAATGAGAGTTTGTGTTCATGGTGGTTACATCATTAGTGTTGTCCTCCAATTTTGGAATAAATTGACAAAAAAGAAAGTTGTTGATTGTGATATGGGGAGTTGATTGAGGAAGATGATTATAGGATGAGATGGGGGTAATCAAATGAGGGTAATGATTACTTTATTTAGGAGGAAAAACAATGTTGTGTAACTCATTTATTCTCATTACCTACTATAATTACTATACATTTATCATCACTCTTATTACCATTGAAGAATTTTCATACCAAACGCCCCCTAAGTATTTGTAAATCCACCTGACTTACTTGGAAAGAGTAGTTATTTGTGTGTGAAATCCATGTTGATAGGCGAACCTAATCCAAAAGGTAAACACATGGAAGCTCAGCAAGGTAGGTAAGAACCTCGCCCGAGCTCCTGATAGGCCAAGGCCCACAGCCAATTACACCTGGAGAGAGAGGGTTGCAGGAGAGCTTGCCCACTCGAGAGGAAGCTCGCCCTTATTCACGGAGACCAAGCAAGAGCCTAATGCTACATTATTCCTAAAAAACAGCACAAGGCAATGAAGCCCGCCAGGAAGCTCGCCTGGCCCAAGAACCCGGACAGCGAATGTATAAATAGGACATGTACATGTAGTAGGGTGGAGCATTGTAAAGGTGGTTTTGTGATGGACCAAGATGAGGGTCAAGAACCCTTGTCAACACCTAAAGCCAAGTAGGCTCACAAGGTGCCACCTCACACTTGCACACCTATAAATAGGTCTCTCTTGTACCATTCTCTCTCAAACTTATCATAATACAACATTTACTTTCTCTCTCTAAGCTCTCGTTTTCTCTCCCTACATTATCCACTCAAGAACACAAATATTTTTTAGATTATTGTTTGGTAGAATTATATGTTATAATAGCCACATAAAAACATCATTAAGAAATTCTATCAACAATCCACTCATCCAACTGAAGCTTAAATAATTTATCTTCGTTTAATCTATGTAGATAATTACAAGTAATATAAATTTATACTTATAGATATTAATTAATGCGGTGTACATCCAAGAATATAATAAAGGGCTGATTACATGTAGGGCTAATTAAGTATTAGAAAATACAGGTAAGGTCACCTACTTTTAATTGTTACAACCAAGGCCAAAAAGCATTTTTGTGTACTATTGAGATTATTTGTGTACTTGTGACTGAACAAGTGTACTATAATTCATTTAATTGTACCTCGGGTACTGTTTGAGCAATCATTGCACTGACAAAAGGTGCGATTGATGTGACGTGTGTCACTGTTCACGTCACATCGGTTACTGTGCCGGTCACATCACATTATTACTTTGATTTATCAGTGATAATTATCGATAATATTTCCATGTGATGTGTACCATTGTACAAATTGGTGTACTAATGTACAAATTAGTGTACTATTGCTTTTGTACCATAATGAATAGTATTGTACTAAAGTATTGATTATTGTACTACTACGTCTCTTTTCCGGCAACACAAATTTATATAATTTCCGGCGAAAACGATGATAATAACTTACATTTACTCATAATTTTTCCAACAAATCTCATCATCCATAAAAAAAATCATCCACGATAAAAAACCAAAACAAAATCCTCCACAGCTGCCTCTCGTCCACAATAAAAATTCAAAACAAATTCAAACAAAAAAATCAACAACCACAGTCGGCAATAAAAATAAAAAATGAATTACTCATAAAAAATCAAAACAAATTCCTCAGACACTGCACAATCACAACCACAGTCGGCAAACACACCTACGTCGTCGCATCTGCTATTCCGCCCGCTCAAAACCACTAGAAGTGTCTGCACTCAGACGTGATTTTCTTCACGCTGCCTCAAGCCACGTCGCCGGAAATACCACCGGTCATCTCCGTCGCATTGAGGAGAAACCACCGCCTAAACCTCGTCTCTGTCCTCTTCGCTGTAAGCCGCCACAAATCGAAGCACCACATAGCTAGCTGATTCTCGCCGAGCTCATCTTTTACCCTTTCCGCTTCACTCTGTTTCTTGTGGTGGCGAGTGGAATGAAACATGGATTTCTTGGTGCGAAACACGACGGAGCAACCCCCAAGTTTTTCCGGCAGTGGAGAGAGAAGAGAGAGAATTGAGAGATAAGAGAAAGAATAAAGAGAGAGAAACTTGAGAGAAGAGAGAAAAGTACAAGAGAGGGAGTGGAGAGAGAAGAGAGAGAATTGGGAGATAAGAGTAAAGAGTAAAGAGAGAGAGAAACGTGAGGAAGAGAGAAAAGTATGAGAGATGGAGATTTGGATTACTGAGATTTGGCAGAGATTTGGCTTTGAGTGTGATTTTGAAAGGAGGGACCCTATTTGTGGTTAGAGGCAATAAACTAGCCTTTGTTGTTATTATCTCTATAATAAATCGGTTATCTACCATACGTCAATAGAAATTTATGTTGTTAATTAGGCATTTGCTAATTAGAGAATGCACTGTTATTTGGGCAGTGTCTTGTAAACTAGAGTTTACATGAATTCATATTATTGTTATGTTTAATCACTACCATTATTATTTATGTATACTATTATTTTTGTAAAATATACATAATTTTTTAAATAGTAATAGTGAATATAGATAATAATGATAATATATATAAATGACAGTGATAATTGATAAACTCGCGCTATTAGCGAACTCGAATTCATACAATTTTTTGTCATATTAATTTAGGTTGTTGACATGACCTTGTATGATTTTATTATTATATTATTTTGATGGTAAATTTTTGAGTTGCACTGTTTTGTCTCATATATTAGTCTACTGAAAAAATACTATTTTATTATATATATACATATATATATTATTTATATCTTAATTTTAATTATATGAACTAGATGCATTGTATAAATTTTGAAAGTATAGGTTATACTAACTGTTATTTTCATTCAACAATTATTAGTTTACCATTTAAAATTTAAATTGCATGATGCACAATACTAGTACACAAGAAATTTTTCTTTTTAACAAAATTTTGTATGAAAACTGTTCATGATAAACTTATCTTGAAACTATTTGAAAGTATTACATATTTTATCAAGTGTATCAAAGATCTTATCAAAAGTATCAAATATTGGATAAGTGGTATATTTTAATTGTTGTTGATTTGTTTTTACCAAAATTTTTATATACTCTGGATGAATTTTTTAATACTCTTTATCAAATATTCAATACTTTAAAACAATTTCATTGTAAGTTTATCATTCACCATTTTCATACAACACCTACTCTATTTTTTTATAGAACATGTTATTTGAAATCTAGTTTTAATTTCTTTGTCCCATCTAATTTTTATTTTTATTTTGTAATTCAATTCGTCATCCAAATGCATTCATCCCAATTATACACTTAAACATTTAAAACAATCACATCAATAACTTTTACTTATTTATTGACACTCTGTCCCACGTTTTTTTACATTTCCTCACTATCGATCTTATGTACTTTTATTAAAATTGATATTAATTAATAATATTAAAATAATACATTATCATTTCTTTAAAGTATAATTTTGAAATAAAATTGCATCTAATTTACTCCTTCATCCCAATTTATATGGTGCATAAGAAAATTGCTAATATTATATCCCAATACATTTCACTTGACTGCATGGAAAACATAATGTGCGTCAGTATATGGCTAACAAGTCAGAATAGAAGAATCTAAGGAATGTCATAAGTTACATCTGACGAATGTTTCAACATAAATTAAAACATTTCAAAATTCATCCCCCTTTCCCTTTTATCACAAATCCACATGCCTTACCTTAGCCGCCTCCACTTTAATTTATTAACTAACCGCCTGCAACAACTTTTGTTCTATTCGAATCTACTTGGACTAGGAGTTTGCCATAAAATATATTTGTATATTTTTCCATTTTCATTTGGTAGGATGATATTTTTGTCAGAAATGTTATAAAAGCATGGTTTTCTTAATGTAATAAATAATGGAATTATTACAATCAAGTTTACTATTTTCAACCAATTTTAAATTAAATTTTTGTACAAAAACGGGACGTTGAAGTGATAATAAAACTGTAAATAAAAGGAATATATACATTACGGGAAAAATAATTACATAAAAATAAATAAAAAATACAAAATAGAACAACATGTCGAGTAGATGAAGTCTCTTCCCGCAAAGCGAATATTCCTCTGTAATTAATACTCTTCGGTTTGGAATAATGCTCCCAAAGGTAAAACGACACTAGCCTTCAAGTGTGCAGCCCCACAGAACTTGAAGTTCCGGCGAACAGAAAGACCCATTGAACTGGACTGTCACCCTAAACTCTACATGCAGAGGATGGACGAGGAGGGGGAAAGATTCAAGAGAGTGTGCTGAGGAATGCATGAGGACACCTATTTATAGGTGAACCTTCACTCACAATCGGGAAAAAAATGTGTATGTATTTATGTTGATTGGCGTTAGTCAACTGTCAGCAATTGATTGTAGTCAATTAGTTAACTTGCCTTTTATAGATAATTCACATATTTTTGTGCTAATACAAGATGGTCAGAGCTGAGTCAGCACGAAATCATTTTCAGATTCATTGAAATCTGCCCAGTGATGAGTCAACACAATGTTATTCATGAGTCAATTTCAGATTCAACGAATTTGTACAATTAAGTCAAGTTTCGTATGAGTCTATTATGTGTGTTTGAACTATACAATGAAGTCAACTTTGTCTGTGTATTATGTGTGTTTAAACGAATGTATACAATAAAGTCAATTTCATGTATGAGCTTATTATGTGTGTTTGAATGAATTTGTACAATGAAATCAACTTGGTGTCTATGTTTTAAAAAATCGGTCAGACCGGTCCGACCGCTAACCGAACATAGTAACGTACGGTTCAAAAGTGTTCGACCGGCCATCTATTAAAGCGTTTGAGAACAGGTCAAAATTGGTTTTAATCGGGTTGAACCGGTCCGGGTCGAACCTGTCAAACCGGCTGCTAGAAAAATTTTTATAAAAAAAAATTAGGGGTTATTTTGCAATTTAAGAAATTTCTTGATGCCCTAATATATTTATTGAAAAAATCTAAAAAAGATGAAGAACATGATGCCTAAATTCATTGACGTTGACATCATCTCCGGCGGTGTGATGAGGGTTACAACAACTTTAAGTTGTGCAGCATCTTCATCCAGTGTCTTCATTATATATTTAATACAAAAGGATTAAATTATAAAATATTTTAATTTATATATTATATAATTATGACATCATACCGGCTCAACCGCTTTATTAACGGTCTGACCGATCGGACCCGATCCGACCAAAAAAACTAAGGTGTCCGGTTCAATGTCCGCTTCCGCTTTTTAAAAACATAGCTTGATGTGTGCATTATGTGTGTGTGTGAGAGAGAGTATAAAAATGATGTGGTTTTACTTAGTTTGTGATTTGGTTTGATTTCATTGAAGAAGGGTTGGATGGAGGAGGATTTTCATATTTGTTTGATTTGGTTTTTGATGGAGGATTTGATTTGCAGAATTTGTGAATTTGTAAATAAAGAATAAAAGCTTTTCAGGTTATTTTGTAAATTTCAGGTTTTTGCAAAGTTTATTTTTTGTTTGTGCAAAGTTTTTTCACGTGTGTGCAAAGCATATTTCTCGTACGTGTACACTACAAAAAAAACAGAGTTTACCAACCGATTTTCAGTCGCAAAAACAAATTAGCGACCTATTATCGATCGCAAAAACAAATTAGCGACCGATTTAGCGAGCGAAAATGTTAGTCGGAGAAAACACGGTAGGTAATATTTATCGACCGCAAAAACGGTCGGCAATTACGTCGTAAAACCATCTGGGTTTTGGACGAGATTTGGGGGTTTTTGCCCCGAAACAAACTGAAAAAATTGGGGTAAAAGTTGTTGTATAATTGTGAATTAGCGACAGCTTTTCTTTAATTAGCGATCGCCATAGTCGGACGCTAATTATATAGCAATAATTACTCAACCACCACATCGGATACCATTTAGCGACTGCTTCAGGCGGTCGCTAATTTAAATTTTACGTTGCCGACCGCCATATTGCGGTAGCTAAACTTCAAACCGGATAGGGTCAACATTTATAAAAAACGTGATCGGGTAAACATACTTTGCGACCGCCAAAGCGGTCGGTAATTTGTCAAATAAGATATTACCGACCGTTTCTAGGTGGTCGCTACATTATTATTATATCTAGCGACCGCGTGCGGTCGGTATTGACTGTATATTGACTGTTAGTCAATGACGGTCGCAAAATTGATCGTTATTGTTATATTTAGCGACCGATTTTGAGGCGGTCGGTAAATGCCGGGTTTTTTGCATGTAGTGGTAAAGTTTATTTTTTATATGTTTAAATTAATTTGAATCCAAAGTAAATAGGTCTAAAATTTATAAAAATAAATTGCATACAAATCAAAAAAATTATAAATTAATATTTTGTGCAAACTAATTTGGCTTGTTATGCTAATTAATTTTGGCTTATTGTGCAAATTAATTTTGGTTTGTTGCGGAAACGTTTTTCTGCTTTGTTATATAAAATATTGTGCAAACAAATTTAGCTTGTTGTGCAAACTAATTTCTACGTGTATGTAAAAAATTATAAATTAAAAATATATGTAAATTTAACTTTTTGATAAACCTATTTTAAAATTACTCTCCAAAAATAAATCAATCTGCAAATTCCCCAAGGCTATGCCGTATTTATAAGAAAACATAAATCGCTCAACAACAACAAATTATATTACTACTTTGTTTTATAAGATTATGAGAAATTTCATGTATCTTACCGTTTTAGTTCACGTGATATCATCTTGTGATAAAAAATTATTATAAGTACGTCTTTTGTGCACTAGTTACACCTTGCAATTCAAGTGTTATTTTAAACAGTCACACACCCAAATTAATTAAAATTTTGATGGGCAAAGTTGATTTTGTTTCCCAATATATACAATCTTGGCAACTACTAGTAATAGTATCTTATTAATTTTCAATTAATATTTGGGAATTGGTTAATATGAAATAATTGATCACAATTCAACTACTGAAAAGTTACACAAATTATTACTGAAAAGTTACACTATTATAGATACACTTTTCAGTGATAATATGTGTGACTTTTCAATAGTATGTTGTGTAACTTTTTAAAAATGAACTTGAATTGCACGGTGTAACTGGTGCATACATGACTAAGACATTTATTATATATTCTTCCATGAAAATAAATTGTACCACTTATTTCATAGATTTTTTTTTTCAGTTTTATCTATTAAAACAAACTAGCTGGACAAAATACAATAAACTAAAATGCAATAGACTCGATAAATCAATTTAGACATATAACCTCATTTTTATGATATAAACCACTTTGTGATATAAAATTTATATTTATAATTTTTTTTTTGTTAAAAAGTGGTTCATGATATATGAACCACTTTCACACAATACATGTTCTCTATTGTAAACGTGCTCAGCTACTTATCAACTCGTATAGAATTCCAGTGTAACTTAAAATATAATGAAGGCAAAGTATTGTATGAAAATTGTTCATGATAAGCTTAACATAAACCAGTTTTAAAGTATCAAATATTTAACCATGTGTATCAAAAATCTCATCAGGTGTATCAAATTGTTAAGATCAGTTAAAATCTATATTGACTTCAACTTTTGATACCCTTATGCATATTTTAATACACTTGACTAAATATTTGATACTTTAAAATAATTTCATGTCATGAACTATTTTCACACGATACCCACCCTGTAATGAAATATTTTTGAACATGTATATATGGAGAGAGTATTGCGTTAGACAATTTCACATTTGAAATGGATCTCCATTATTTTATTTGAATCATACTTTTACTTTAAAATATTGATTGAGTTGAAATCCATAAATTTATATGATCTATTTGAAATAGTCTCATAAATATTAGATATATATAGTTTCATGTACACTATTTCATGCTTGTCATGCTTTCTCTTGAATCCACTGATTTATTGCTTGACCTTATCTGATTATCATATTTTTTTTAGCTAGACTGCCATATAATTAATTATTTTAGATTTATCATCAAATGAAATTGAAAATAACCTTCAACTTTATATATATATATATATATATAAAGTACGAATTAATTATAAGTAAACTAAGTCGAGTCAAAACCCACAACACAATGACGTTTAATTACAACAGTTCTATCATTATTACTTTTTAGTTAGAAAAATAATAATAACAGAACATAATAGACAACATTATTTAGCTTGAACATATACAAATTAATTTAAATACATTCCTCAGGCCTCCTCAAGTTATTTACACTTTAAATAAATGAAGAGACATTAATGAGTCGTAATTAATATTTAAATATGATTAATTATAGATATGACTTTTAGTTAGAAAAATTATAATAACAAAACATAATAGACAACATTATTTAGCTTGAACATATACATATTAATTTAAATACATTCCTAAGGCCTCCTCAAGTTATTTAAATAAATGATGAGTCGTAATTAATATTTAAATTTGATTAATTATATATATGGCTTTTTACGACGCTAAAAGCACATCATTAAATACTTATTGACTATATTATCAAACAACTATTTCTTTAATTGTATACATAAACAACAAATATATACATACATGTGCAACCACTAATTAGTTGATTACATCTCACAATTTCTAGGTGACAATAAACTGCTAATATCACGCACTTAAAGAAATTGAATAAATTTCTCTTTACAGTGGGAGCTGGAACAAATTAATTTCTTAAATAAAAATCTATACAATAATCGATCTAATTAATCATATTAACTTTTGAAGAATAGTACTCCTACGAAACTTATTCATTCATATACCGGCACAAGATATAATTACTGATAGCATAAGGTGTAATTACTGATACCATTATACTTATAAACTGAAACAACAGTGTAAAAATATTATAATATCAGTAAATATATACAACTAATAGTATCAAATAAGTACATCTTGTGGTATAAATTTCGAAACTTGTTCATAGAAATTTTTATATTTTCTAATACATATATATAGTATATATATACATACATACATATATCTCTTTCTTTCTTTCTCACCATGAAGTAGGTGAAGTGTGTGAAAGATAAAAAGAAAGTATCATGTCAACCAAGATAGTTCATCAATGTTGACATAGGCACCAAACATAGACCCCTCTTCCTAAGCTTGTCCATGTTTTTTCCATCCTCTTCTCTCTCTTGTTTCCAAAAATTATTCGATATCGCTTGTTTTCCCTAAAAAAAAAAAAAAGGAATAATCATGAGAAATTATTGATCATAGGAATATATATTACTATACATATAAAATAGTATTACTTGTAATTACCAAAAAATTCGCAGAAGCTGCTACATCATCAGCACTCTTCATATTGTAGTTGACCTCAATTTGCTTCATGCTACTAACCTATTCCACCAATCGCAAAAAAAAAAAAAAAATCAACCAAAACGTAAAATAAAACGTGCAGACTATAATATAACTGAAACGTGACGAGCAGTGACCTTAGGGCTGTTAACGGGGGAGCTAGCGGTATCTTCCAAATCATCATCGTACGAATACCTTCGACGATTATTCGTCTTCGATTTGTGGAAATTCAAAGGTGGGATGATGGTGTGGGACCCATCCCAAGCGGCATCGGAGATGAGAGAAGGGCTGCTGATTGCAGAGGAGCAGGAGAAGTCTTCCAAGTAAGCTGTCCAGCCACTCTCCTCAGCTGTGTTGATGGAAGAATTGTCCATTGATTGAAGATGAAGACAAAGATCTTTGTTTGGATTTGGAAAGTGGGGAGGCTGTTTATGAAGAGGGAGGGATTTATATTAATGTGTTGGCCCTTTGATCAGACGTGTGAATTTGGAGAAACAAAAATAAGGGTGCCCACAATGAGGAATCTTGATGTGGCCCCACTGAAGTTGAGGTAGTTAGGATCAGTTGGGAAAGTATGAATTTTATATTTAGTAAGTCTCTTGCCCACAGGGTGCACCGTACAATTCAAGTGTATTTTTAATAAGTTACACCATTAAGGATACATTTTTCAGTAATAACATGTGTAATTTTTCAGTACTAACTTATGTACTCCCTTCGTCCCACTATAAGTTGCTCGTTGCTTTTAGGCACACGAATTAAGGTAAAAGTGAAAAAGTATAAGTGATGTGATGAAAAAAGTGAAAAAGTATAAGTGATGTGATGGAAAAAAGTGAAAAAATAATGAAAATAGTGTAAAAAGTATTGAAAATAATAATAAAGAAGTGAATAGTAGTTTCCAAAAAAGGTAAAAAAGCAAATGAGCAACATATAATGGGACGGACAAAAATGACAACATGAGCAACTTATAGTGGAACGGATGGAGTAACTTTTTTTTAAAATGAACGAAAATTGCACGCTGCACCTGATGCATACAATACTAAGGCTTTTATATTATCTCCGCATTCGAGAAATTTATTTACTTTTTTTTTGTTCTTTGTTTCATTCTACCGAAATTTGCATACCTTGAGATGCATATATATTTCTTAAAATCTATCCTCAAAATCTCAATCTCATAATCTCCCGGCATATTTTACTCTTCATTCATTTTCTTAATTTATATGTCCAAAATTGTACCCTAAAATTTTGTGAGACACAAGTAGTAAAAGATTTGGGAATACTCACTAATTTTCAGGTTTTATTTTGCAAATCTGTTATGCTCTAAGTGCAACGCTTAACTCAATAATATATCTTTTTATTGCACAAAAATTACCTTTATTTATATCAAAAATTAATTTAATAAAAATAATTATCGATCTTAATAAGTGTAATACAAAGTGATTTAATTTCGAAATAGAAAAAGTATACAATTTTAAATAATTGCACTTTATAAGATTTAGCTAAAATCAGTGTTATGTTTCATTTCACTTAAATGTAATATTACGTTTTGGTTATGCATATTGTTCCCATGTTTCAATTGCTTGATAAAAAGAATAAGATATAGTGCATATTTGCAATCTCTGGTAAAATTGAAAAAGTGATATTAAGTAATTTTAGTAGCAAAATAAAAAATAAGGAGTGTTTTAAACTTAAGTGGTTTTAAAAAATGATTAAGAAAAATGTGTTTGCAAAAGAAGTGCTTCTAAAAAGAGTATGGAATATTATTTTATTGGGAAATGTGTAGAAGTGTTAAACTAGAAGTTAAATGTTAAAAATTGTAACTTAATCAAAAGTAATAATAAGCACTTAAAATAGTTATTGAAAATATGTTTTAAATGCTTCTTTTTAAAAAATAAGTACTTTTATTTTTTATATTGAGTTTGCAAATAAGCACTTGGTATTTGGCATTAGTTTAGCCAAATTTAGTCTCTTGTTCTCGGATCGGTTGGACTCAAACTACAACCTTTGCTGACACATTTGATGCGGATAAGGATAGGCCAAGGTTATTCGTACTAGCCTTTTCCGTAAATGCACTACCGGATGAATATTCTATCCATTTGGAAAATACACTATCCTGTGTTTGATAATTTTTTTGAATTGTTTTATTTTTTTAATATTTTTTTTCGAACCTAGTGTAAAAATGAAATTTTATTCGAAAATTTGAAAAAATTTCAAAAAAAATATTAAACATATTAAGGTAGTATATTTTTCAAAATGGCTATTGTCAATAACATGGGCATAAGCATATGACATAGGTCGCATCCCAACACCGGCCCAATATTAAAAGCCCATATCGATAGTGCAAGGGCCCAAACACCATGTAATGCTACCTCTATCTCTGATAAGATTTTTTTTTTTCATTTCACATAAATTTATATATTTTAAAACAAAAATATTTTTTAAAGATTTCACAGTTCAAAATTAATTTTACAATATTCACATTGTATATTCTATCTAGTATATATATATATATTTATAAAAGTATTGCAAATTTTTGAGTAAAGAGAGAGTAATTATTAAGAGTTATAAACTTGTAAAAAATAATGAGAGTAGATGGACCAGAAGAATAGGAAATCATTACACACCCCAGAATCTTCCAATCAAGCTCCCACTCAAATACCAATATGTTCAAAGAATATATAAAAATAAATTAATTAAATACGACAAAGATGAAGACGCTGCCACAAGATATAAGTATGAGCATTTGTGTATGAGGTGCACCATATATTTTTTTCAAAAAAATTTATTTTTATTTTTTAAAAATATATGTGAATCGGACCGTGCACCTGCCACATGATACATAAAGAACTAAACATATAGGTTCAAAAAAATAATTATATTTACAAATAGGTGCTGTGCAGTAAAAGAATTTGCTTTTGTGCAGAAAAAAAATATGTTTTTGTGCAAATATTGTGAATCTATTTGTAAATATAGTGACTTTTTTGAACCTATATATAAATCACTCGTCTATAAATATATATCATAAAATCTCACAGATAATATATCCATAGTTTGTTATGGGTTTTAGCTAAAGTGAAAAAAAAAAAGTAAAATCAAATGAAAATCAAGTGGACAATTGCCTCCTCAATCAATCCATGGAGGCGGTTAATATGATAAATAAGAAAGCCTTGTGTCGTAGACCGGAAGGTGCAACCTTGAACCTTATTTGGAAGGAAATGGAGGATGGCTTGGTGCGAGGCATTTTTCATATTCCTAGAGCTGAAAATCGGGTTGCTCATGAGATGGCGAGAATGGCAAGATCGACTTCTACTCCTCTCGATTGGATGGAAGATCATATCCCCAACTGGGTTAGGAATTTAGCTTGATTGTAGCCTTGAGTGATATTTTTGTATAAGCTATTTTCCTTTCAAAAAAAAAAAATCAATCCATGATTCGAAATTGGGATATGATTTTCTTAGTAGTAGCACTACATTCATCATCTTTCCTACTTCAAACTATTGAAACAACACAAGTTCACCGGACTTTTGATATCCTAAAAATCTCAGATGACTGGTTGGTTATGATTAACTCACTCACGTGCAAATTTCTATTACTCTAATAAAAAATAAATAAAAAGAAATTGTAAAGAGCTAAAAATCAATAATAGGTTCTCCAATGGTGAGATTACGCTCCAAGTTCCAACTCAGATTAAAGAGCTTGGCTGTGATGAACTTGAAGATCTTGTTGACATTTATGTTGTATTTTGCACTTGAAAAGAATAATGTTGCATTTAGTGCCTTTGAATATGCCCTCGCCTGCATTTTTGGCATTTATATTGAATGAAAAAAATAAGAAAAAGAGATCGCAGTGTATATATATGTATATAGGGATTAATATCAACATCGTCTCATAATTTTTTCACTTTTTTTAATTAGATTCCATAACTATGTAATGTTTTAATTTAGTTTCATTACAATTCAAATCTAACCAAAATAGTTTCAGGTCGCCGAAAATGATATAAAACGACGTCGTTTTACTCAAGTGACGGTCAAGTGGGATATTTTTTGGCGGAATTGGCTCACGCGGCACGTGAGTAAAACGACGTCGTTTTATGTCATCTACGGCGACTTGGGACTATTTTGGTTAGATTTGAATTGTTATGAGACTAAATTGAAACATTACATAGTTATGAGACTAGATCGAAAAAGTTAAAGAGTTATGAGACGATTTTGTTATTAATCCCTATGTATATATGTCACTTGTATATGTGTTAAAAGTCCAAGAAACAAAATATACGAAAGTGAAACAGATGAATCGAACTACTAATCAGATAGCGCGATAAAAATTAATTACCTGGCTTGCAATTGTCCATTGCAGATCTATTGGTAGTTGCATGAATTCATCAAATTTTGTCCCTATTATTACTGGAAATGCACTCTGCAGTATGAACAAACAGATGTAAGGTCTCTCAAATAAGAAAGTAAAGAAATATTGGAAAAATAAATAAAATTTAATGAGAAATATACATCACTTTGTGTGAGTTTATATAATTTGTGAAAATAATATATGCAATATATAATTATTTTACCTGGTTGCATTTTCTTGCATCTTGATACCATCTAATCACACTGCAATTGCAAACACCACAACATAAGCTATACATATTAAATTTTGAAAAAAAAAAAAAATCGTGAGAATATTTTTATACTCTCGTCCAATTTTACTACCTAGGTCTTTTTTTTTATATATATTATGAGGCTTATTTATAAATAAAATGATTGAATTTATAATACCTTTAATATATTGATGGAATAATTGACCAGAAAATAGGACTAATAAAAATGAATGGATGGAGTAGATATTTTCAGATGAATATAATTAAATTAATTTGTAACTAATAAAAAAGCGTACCTATTTAAGGTGCATCGACTTGTGAGATCAAACATGAATAACATAGCCACTGAATCTTTGCTAGCAGTTGAAATATGAATATGATCAAGTGAAGAATTATCACCTGCAAGCGTAATCAAATTGAAGGTTTAATTAGATAAAAAAAAAATCATATTTATATTACACAAAAACTTGAACATAATACTTTTGTAAATATTTGTAATACTCAAAACCTTAAAAGCATTACAAAAATATATATAAATACCAAATTGTCTCGTATTATACGATTGTTGTTCATACTATATGCGCCTCCTTGCATTGAAATATATATATATAATAATAAAAGTAATACCTCTGACTTCCCATATGCTATATGAAATTCTTGCCCCCTTGACATACAATGTTTTGTCCACATGGTTTATTCCTGATTGTTCTTCACCTACATTCTTTTCTCCTGCATACTTTGTCTTCAATTCAGCAAATACAGAATTAGCAAATCATTCTAATTAATAGATCACTCGTTGGAAGATTTAACCACTTAAATATAATTAAATATATGTGAAAATACTTAGGCTTATAACTAATGTTCGCATTAGGGATTATAATTTTATTGGTTAAAATATTTCAATTGATTCGTGGAGAAAATATTTTTTAAGGTTATATTTGGATGGATAGACTTAAAAATAAATGAATTTAAAAAAAACATGGTTAAAAATTATAAAAAGATTCTCATTTCAAAAACATATATGCATTTTGAAATATAGTTATGATTATATAAACAAAATATTTAAAAATTTATCAATACTTACCAGAAAACTCGTTTTCCCAATATTGGAATCACCAAAGAGGCTAATCTTCAGGGGAACCAAATCGGACGAATCCATGCCCTGATCCAGGCAGCAGCACGGCAGCGACACCACATTCGAGGGCGGCGGCGACGAGGAGGAGGAGGAGGAGACGGCGGCGGCGGAATGGCGTTGCTTGATGGAGGCTTTGCGCCTCCAACAGGCGACAAACCGACTCCATACCGATCGTACGTATCGGCGGAGCACAGAGACTCGCCAGAGGATTCGTTTCTTCACATTGAAATGTAATTTCTTCCTGCAGATCTGGTTTTGCACCATCATCATTTTCTCCTCCGGTGATCTCCCTCTCTCTCTCCCCTCCCTATGTCTCTCTCTCTCTAGCTCGTTTAGTTTCTCTCCCTTGATTTTGGGAGAAATTAATTGTTTTTGTTTTGTTTTTGGGTTTATGATTTTGGTAGTCTGTTTAATTTGGTAGGGATAAGTGGGCGTGTCATTAGGGGTGTGTGTTGACCGATTTATGGGGTGGTTCCTATGTCCAGGTCTTTATCTATATTTATAGGGTAATTATATGACATCTATTTTTTAATTTTGAGCGTGTATAATTAATAATTTAATTTAATGTACGGTTTGTTAGTTACAAAATCATTATAACCTTACCCTTTTTTTTTCCGGGATAAGTCTCTCGTGAACCCATTACACCGTGCAATTTAAATATATTTTTAAACAGTTACACTATTTATTACTGAAAAATTATACAAATTGTTACTGAAAAGTTACACTATTAAAGATACATTTTTCGATAATAACATGTGTGACTTTTCAATAGTATTTTGTGTAATGTCCACATTATGTAATATTTTATAATTAATGTGATAAAAACTTGTATGAATTTGAGTCTATAGTGAATTCGGGTTATCAATTATCACTGTAATGCGTATACACTATCACTGTTACGTATATTAACTATCATTGTTATGCATATACATTATCACTGTCAAAATATCAAGTGTATTTTATAACAGTGATAATATATATGAATAACAGTTATAGTAATTATACATAATAGTAATACGAATTTATGTGAACTCGAGTTCACAAAAGACCTACTCTTCTACTATTTCAATTACTTTATTACTTACGCGTTCTAAAAATATATATTTAATTGTAGTTAAAATTGTATATATTTATTAATATATCATTATTTTATAAAAATATCTTACTATATAAAAGTAAGCATCCAAAGATTTTTGGGACTTAGGAAACATTATAAATGAGTTAGGTCTTAATTTTAATTTTAGCTTCTACACTTCTTTGCTACAACATCTGTGCATCCTGACTTTGATCCTACAAGAATAACAAATTACGAGATATTTTTTATAAGTATGATTTCTTTTATTATTTGGTGTTATTATACTATTATGTTACATTTGTTAAAATGTAATAAATAATATCATTAACAATATGACATATATCCTAGTAAAATAATGATGTATATATTAAATTATTCTTATGTAAAATTTATGTATAACATAAAATAAATATTATTACATATATTTTCTCATGTCAATATATATATTTATTTATATCAAAATATTTCATTTAATTTAAAATTTTAATATATTCCCTCTATCCCCACATGAATTTGCACTTTCTTTATTCGGACGTTCCACACAAATTTGCACACTACTAAAAAAATAAATATTGATTTACGTGCACACTCACAAACTTCTACACATATTTACCCATATGTAACTATTTTATATATAAAACATATTTTTTTTTTTAAATGTGTTATCTCATAGGGTGTAAATTCCTAGTGGACGTAGAGAGTATAAATCTTCTAAGTATTTGTGAATATATGTTTTTTTTGGTAAATTATTGTGATTATATATATATATATGTGTGTGTGTGAGAGAGAAATATGACAAATTAGAGAATGTCGGCCGGCAGTTTCGTGATTAATATTCGGCGCAAAAAGCGGATCGAATATTAATATGCCTAATTATTCCGATTCACTTACCAAACCAAACCCTACCCTCTATAACGTGTGTACGTACATGTTGTCACCAAACATATCTAAATGTTGATATTTTTCGCTTTAAAATAGTATTAATCAACTATTTTACTACATATCTAAATCATACAAGTTGATGTGTTTTCATTACATTTAGATCGCCATGAGATAGTATGTACACATCACTGGTAATAATATTAATTTTTATATATAATAATAATACTATTATTATTAATTCCAATAACAGTTTAATTTTTTACGAGTATCTCTCTTATACATCAGGTTTACCGTGCAATTCAAGTGTATTTTTAAAAAGTTACATCATTTTTTACTGACAAATCACACATTATTATTGAAAAAATTACACCATTAAAAATAAAATTTTCAGTAATAACATATGTAATTTTTCAGTAGTATTTTGTGTAACTTTTTAAAAATGCATTTGAATTGTGATTAGTGTGAAATTTGCTCGAAATTCTTGTCCTTTTATTGCTAATTTTAATAGGATTTCATGTATTTTTGTACACTAATTTGAGGAATTGTGCTTCATTGTGAAAATATTAATTGTGATAGAATTTTACTAGAATTTGAGATGAATTCAAAAATTAAATTTGTGAGATTATTGTGGGCTTAATTGAAATAATGGTAGACATTTAATTAGATTATAGGCCTGACAAATTGTTTCTTTCAGCCCATTGATTTAATTAAATTGTGGCCCATTTCAAAGTAGTAAAATTGAAGCCCATCAAATTAAATTGATGATTTATTTGTTTGGGAAAGAGTTGACTAATTCCAATGTCTTTATAGATTGGGGAAAAGAGAAGAGAGCTGCGTGGCTCCTCAGTAAACATTCACCACCACAACTCTCAACCACTCTACACAATTACTGTCAACACTAGGGGTGAGCACTATTTGGTTAAAACCAAATTAAACCGAATCGAAATAAAATTTTGATTCGGTTAATTTGGTATTCGGTTCGGTTTTAATTTTAAACATTCAAAATTTTAATTTTCGATTTCAGTTTTTAAGGTAAAAAAACCGTATAACCGAAAACGAACCAAAATATAATTATATTCATATTACTATATATACTTATATATATTACATATAATTTATGAATTTTATATACTATACATACAGATATATGACTATATATATTGATATACACATATATATATATAATATTATATATTTTTAAATCTTAATTTTTAATTCTAATAATCAAATCTATCATTTCAAATTATATATATATACATATATATATGTAACATTAAATATTATCCTTTTTACAAATATTTTGGTTATTTCGGTATAAAACCGAAATCGAACCGAAATTTTCGGTTTTTAATAAATATGGTTCGGTTTTGGTTCCTTATAATGATTAATTCGGTTTTGACTATTCGGTTCGGTTATCGATAACCGAACCGAGTCATGCTCACCCCTAGCCAACACCAACTAAGTCTACTCGCCGGAATTCTCGAAGCTCACCACCACAAAGACCTCGCCGCTGGAAGCAATTCAACCGCCAACAGCTGTCGCCGTTCCTCACGTCGGAAAGCACAGCCAACATCCCGCCGGAGATTCAAGCTCCAACGCACAGCCTTGTTACAGCCCCTGTTTCGCAACCGCCATCTCAGCCGCGCCGGAAACAGCCGCGACTCACCTCTGTTCTTCACTCACGCCATTGCCGCCGCCCCGCGCTGGAGAAGAAGACACCGGAAATAGCTACGCCGCGTCGTCTCTGTTCTGCAACCAGCGGCCCCCGTTCACTGTTGCAACCCAGAAATTCCACCAACAGCCACCGGAAATTGTTGCAACCGCCGTTTGTCGCCGGAGTTCGAAGTTTGCTCAGCCATCGGAAAAGCTTGAAGTAGAAGCTGCCCCTGCCACCTGTTTGAAGAGTTCATTGAAGAGGAAGAAATCGTGAAATTTGAAAGAATTGCTAAAAGATGAAATGCGATTTCATTTTGTTCAGCCCATGCTAATTTTACTCTTGGACTGTGCTAGGCAAGTGGAAGTAATTCGCACGGATGAACCGAGAATTCGCACGATCATGCGAAGACACTGAAGAGCCTGTGCGAAGCAAGTCGAAGTAATTCGTAAGGGTGAATCGATATTTCGCACGGCCGAGCGAATACACTGAAGAGGCCGTACAAGTTAAAAATCAGAAAATTATTTTGGGTCTTGTGTAAGATTAAGCCCAATAGCCAATTACATATTAGAGCCCATTTGATTTGATTTAAAAGAAGCGGAAGCAGCGTTCATTGGGGAGGATCAGATTTACAAGGACACACACTCGGCAGTTTCTTCTACTCCAAGTTTGTGGGGGAGCTCCTCTCCTCACACACAACACACAATAGTCTAGGGTTTTTATTTATCTGCAATTTCTCACTTAGTTGTTAGTGGATTTTTAATTTCTTGCAAGCATTTAAGCTATTAGACTTCATTGAGGTGATATTCGTCCAATATATTTATTTTGAATTGATATTTCAATATTCTTAGATTATTGTTTTTTTATTGTTATGAATTTGTTGAGATTGATCATGGGCTAAATTTTATTGTGCGTTGGGTGATGGATATTGAGTGAGAATTAGTGATTTTATTGTGTTTATTGTTTTAATTTTATTTTGTTAAATGATTGAATTTCTAATTTGTGGATTAATTGGGCTTGAAATGATTGTTCTTATGTGATTATGCATTTTAATTAAGTTAGCAACAAGCGAGAGCTGTGTTTTCTTGATAAAGTGTGATTGAGTGAAATGAGTGATTAAATTAATTTTGTTGGATTTCTTGAGCTTTAGTGGATTGTTCTTCTATAACCAGGTGAGTTAGCTTACCTGACCATCGGGTTCCTCACTTGAGTGGGTGACCTGGGTTCGATTCCCTTTGGGAACGAATAGGAGGGAGATATAAGGTGGACTTGGAGATATGAGTGTATGGAGACTTGGTGTACTAACTACTAACCACTAACATTTACCGATCAAAAAAAAATTGAGTGGGCAACAAACGAGAGCTGCGTTTGCTCTATTAGGTGTATCATTGTGTTGAATGAACCGTTAAATTGCTATTATTGGGACGTCTATTACACCGAGTGAGAATAGGTCGTCGAGAACACTCACGAATAGGCACTAGATTGAGTGGACAACAAGCGAGAGCCACGTTTACTTAATTTGGTGAGGGTTTTTCTTTGTTTGATTGTTTGATGAATCGAGATTAGACATAGACACAATAGGTCACAAAACTCACTTAATTGAAATTACCCAAAGCACACTTCATCCTCACTTCCCCTTAGTTGGTTGAATTAGGTAGTTTAATTTAGCTTCTTTGATTTTATTTTTCTTAGCCCAAAAACCCGAAAACATTTTATCGCTTTCATAGGTCTAGTAGCACCCCATTTTTCTATTGTCTCCTTGCACTAGATTGCTTCTCTAGGGTTCGATATTTTTTATTATTTTGTCAAAGCTTACGTACTACAAAGATACTATACACTTGTAGGCTTAGTGAATTATTCGAAAACAATTTGCGCATCAAATTGCACTGTACACCTAGTGCATACAATACCAAGACAATTTTTACAAATATATGATGGAGATGTTCACGTAATATTTTGTATTACACTATTAATTAGAACAACATACAGACATTGTTATCATTTAAATTATTATAAATTTACCCATGATAAAAACAAATGTAATGAGTTGGTTCATTTCACACTTTCTAATTAGTTGGATTAATCTTCGTTGTTGGATATATCAATCTTACTTGGCAGCACAAAATACATATAAATTTTATACGGGGTATGTATGACACTAGTCAAGCCTTCTATTTATTTTTAAAATTTTAATTAAAACAAGAATCAATTACTATCAATCAATTAATGATTATATATTTGTTCTTTAAAAAAAATATGATTATATATTTGTTGAATCAACTCTTTTTCTATTTGATTTAGTTAATAACTCAATATTCACAATTGGAAATACACTATATTAAAAAAAAATCTTGTGCACAAAATGTACTGCACAAATTAATTGTATTTTTAAATAACACAAAGTTTGTATTAAAATGATTGATGAAAATTTTATTATGAAATTATTTTTAAATTTTAATATATTAAATATTTGATCAACATTATTAAGAATCTCAGGAGTATAAAAATTTGAGATTAGTAATATTGTTAATAAATATCAATAATTATTCATATTTAAGTATAAATAAATACATTATTATAAAATTTAAATTTAAATTCAAGTCCGAAAAAATTATTTTAACGTATCAAATATTTTGTTATAAGTATAAAAAAAAATTAAATAACAATTCATGAGATTGAAAATTAATTCATATCATTAACCATTAATATATATATATATATAACTCATTCTTTAAATAGTTATAGATGTTCAATATAAACAACTGATATTGTTTTATAATGTATTTTGAGTATTATGTTGTGCATATAAGCCCTTGTCTATTAAAAATTGTGTAATACACTGTTTTCAGAATCGGAGCGAAACGATCGGTTCAACCGGTTGAACCGGTCCGATTACACCCAAAAAATTATTTTTACTTCTAAACCGGTCAAAATCGGTCAGAACCGCTCAAAACCGGGCAGAACCGGTTAAATCGGCTATTTTTTTTAAAATATATTAATATTTATTTTTTACTTATTTTATTTGTCTTCTTAATCCTAATCAAACTAAAACCCAAAAACTTATTTTCCACAAAAAAAAAATATCTTAACTACTGAAGAACTATAAGAAATTAAAGAAAGTCTATTTTGGTTGAGTTATTTTGTCTCGTTTGTATTTTGTGTTATTATTTTATGACTCTATTGTATTTATTTAATTTTATAAGTGGATATTTATTTTATTTAACATATAAAATATTAAAAAATAGATATAAATTATTTTAACGGTTGAACCGTGAACCGGTGCCTTGTCCGATTTGGTCACCGGTCCGGTTATGAAAACACTAGTGTAATATACATAATTTAGAAAGATTAGGTCTCTTGTGCATCAAGTGCACGGTATAATTCAACTATATTTTTAAAAAGTTACGCAAAATATTATTGAAAAATCATACATGTTATTACTAAAAAAATAAATTTTTAAAAATTCCGTGTGATTTTTTAATAATAAATGGCGTTACTTTTAAAAATACACTTGAATTGCACGGTGCACCGGTACATAGACTAATGCATTTAGAAATAGAGGAACTCTCATGTGAAACATTTCACATGTAAAATATACCTAAAATAAGTAAATATTAAAATTCGCGGGTCATGGATCGCTCTAGGTTAAATTTCGTGGATCCAAATAGGGTCAAATAAAAAAAAAAAAATTATTTCGCGCATGGATTATTTCAAAAAATTCGCTCCCACAATATGTTACTATATGAATAAATATGTGTCACTGAAAGGCAAAATGTGTATTATTAATCCTTAACTAATTAATATTTAAAATAACTAAAAGGATAATATTTAGTTTAAAAGAAAAATATGTGTTTTTTAATTCAATTTTTATTTTTTTAAATTTATATTTATACTATGTTGTTAATGTAGTAGCACATCTTTTAGTACCTTAATTATATGTTTTGCTATAAGAAATATTTTTTTTCTAGGAACATATAAATGTTTGTACATACAGTAACACGCATTTGCTCTTATAGTAACATATATTTACTCTAACAATAACCAGTGTTTTCATAACCGGACCGGCGATCAAACCGGTCTGAACACCGGTATACGGTTGGACCATGTTGATAAAAGGATCTAAACTCGAGGATTAAAGAAATAAGAATATGAGCAAGACTAATGTAGGCCGGTTGCTCGCCCACGTGCTCGCTGGGTTGCTCGCCCATGTGCTCGCGAAGTCTAGAGGTGACAAGGCAGCAAGCCTACGTGGCCACTTCTCTGCTGCTCGCCTAAGTGCTCGCCTAAGTGTCCGCTAGAGCCCTGGTGTAATGAAGCAACGAGCCCATAAAACTAAGACCGAGTTCCCCGCCACCGTGCTCGCCTTGATGCTCGCCCAGCTGGTCGCTCGGCTCATGAGGAGGCAAGGTACTAGACTCCGAGAACAAGCCCATAATGCTCGCTCATCTGCTCGCCACATTGCTCGCCATGTTGCTCGTTATACTTCGAGGAAGAGGACACAAGGTGTTCAAGGAACCTGTATGAAGGGTTCAGATCATTTAGGTTAGAGTTAGTGGGATAGAACATCCAGGGAATGACAAGTGGAGGACACTTGTCACCACCAGAAGCCATGTGGCTTAAGTGGGCGCCACTTCACCCTTAGAAAGGGTATAAATATGTAAAAACATCTCATTTGTAGGGATCTGAAATCCTAATACAAGAAATACATTACAGAAATTTCTCTCTCTACATTTCTCTCTGCAATTCATATAAATATTCCATATTATATCTTTGATTATTGTTTGGGTAATTCCTAAGAGTCATTAGCCACATAAAACATCTGATTATTAGAATTGCTCAACAGACCGGTTAAACCGCCGGTCCAACCGTTAAAATAATTTCTTCTTTTGTTTTTTAATATTTTTTATATCTAAAAAAATAAGCTCATGAATTCACTTGTTGATTAATATTTTATTTTCCATTTAATTAATTCAAAAGTCCAATATAATAAATATTTTGATGGCCGAATGACCAAAAGCCCATCAGCAATCAATTTTCACTTGAAGCTCATTTCCTATGAAATAATGGAGAAGTTAGCCCCATTATTTGATATAGTTACTGAATTGAAAACGTGGCTTCAATTTGAGCCACATATTCTTTCATCTTTATCAACAAAAAATGCACAGTTTTTAGTGTGTTCCGGACCGAATGTGCAGCCGGTTCCCGGTCCAATCGGTTGAACCGGCCGGTCCGGTCCGGTTTTGAAATCATCGATAGTAACATACATTTGCTCTCAATTTGTTTTAGTATATGAGCAAATGCGTGTTACTGTAAGGACAACATTTAATACGATAGCAACACACATTTGTTCTAATAGTAACATACATTCGCTCCCCAATTTGTGTTACTATATGAACAAACTCATGTTACTATATGTATTTTTACAAGAATAAACATGTGCTTATTAATTTAATCACAACTCCTTTAAATTTAGGTATATTGTTCCATGTAATAATATATTTTTTACTATTTTATGTGTTATTTATGAATAATAATTATTTCTATACAACATAAATACATATTTGTAAAAAATCAATATTTGTTCATGTAGTAACACACATTTTGCTCTTGCATTTTATCGAAAAATATTTATTATTACAAAAACAAATAAATATATGTAAAAAAAAATTAGTATGATATTAATACACATTTTGTCTTACTGTAAATGCATTTGCCCATATAGTAATACAACTGGGAAAGAAAATCCTGAAAAATTATCTAGCTCGAGATTTGGGAAAAATTTGACTCGACTCGGCCAAGATCCGCAAATTTTTTATTATGAGTTATTTCACGTAACACAATTTGTGAAATATTTTATATAACAATTTGCATTAAAAATAAGTTTGAAAAGAAATATATTGCACATATATATATTTAATAATTAATTGAATTGAACAATTGAATAAAATAAATATCTAATATATATATTTTAACCCTTTTAATATATGTCTTAGTTTTGTATGCACCAGGTGCACTGTGCAACTCAAGTGCATTTTTAAAAAGTTACACAAAATACTATTAAAAAGTTACACATGTTATTATTGAAAATTTTATTTTTGATAATATAATTTTTTAATAATAAATAGTACTCCTTCCGTCCCCTTATAAGTTGCTCACAACTTTTGGGCACTAATATTAAGAAGGATATAAAAATATTGATATATTACATGTAATGTGATGCAGAAAAGTGAAAATGTAATGAAAATAGAGTAAAAAATATTAAAAATAATAAATAAATAATATTGAATAGTAGTTTCTAAAAAAGGTAAAAAAACAAATGAGCAACATACAGTGGAACAGACAAAAATGACAAAATGAGCAACTTATAGTGTAACGGAGGGAGTATACCTTTTTTAACATACATTTGAATTACACGATGCACACTAAGTGCCTGTTTTCAATCACTACTAAACAATGATAAGCACTTATTTTTTGAAAAAATTGAGTCTTACCAACTTAAAAAAAATGCTTATATACTTTTAGTAGAAGTTGAAAACAAATACCTAGTACACAAGATACTTACTCTTAGAGCTGGCAATTTCGGCCCGGCCCATTTGGCCCGGTGGGCCGCGGGCTGGCCCATTTGGCCCGTTGAAATAAAATTTATTTTAAAAAAATAATAGAATTAAATTCATTTTAAAATAATATAATTAAAATTATATTCATTTTAAAATAATGTAATTAAAATTAAATTCATTTTAAAATAATAGAATTAAAAATATAAACTTATGAACTTCTTTTATTATTTAGGACACTATGATTATGAGTAATGATCTTTATTTTTTTTAGGGAAAAATACATACTAGTCTAAAGTAACCACACAAACCACGTTCTAATCATGCTAAAAATATAACTTACATTTGAGTCTAAATTAGAGTTAATGATTATAATTTAAGTAACTAAATAAAATTTTAGTCCTCAGATTATTAGCCTAGGTAATACTCTCAATTTGAAAACTTCATCTCTCTCCATTATATTCGGACTCCACTCACTCTCTCTCTCATAGGGTTTCTTTTTCTTCTCTCTCCCAAATTCTCATTCCTCAATTTTTCCAAATCTCACCGGCGCCGTCCTAATCGAAAAACACGTCGTTGCGCAGCCAGCGACGGCGGGGCGTTGCACACAGAGGGCAACGATGTAGGTGAACGACGGCCGAATCAAAGCCTCCAGAGCTCTCCTCAACAAATCCTTTTCCACGGTTCCAATTCGCACCAGAGAATTCGTCATCGTCGACCGCCGCATATTCAATTGATGACTCGATCGATACGACGACGTCTGGTTTCCAGTGCTGTACCCAGGAAGCACTGTTCTTATGGAGGTTACAGCGGGAGGATCCTGGGTGTGGTGTAGGCGAACACGAGCACGTCTTCCTCGGCAACGACCAGGGATTCTGGCTCTGACTCTGCCTCTGGTGGTGCGATTGCGCCGCGATCGGGAGCCTTCTGGAAGTGGAAAACCGGACTGATGACGATGGGGAAACGGATCTCCCGAGGCTCACGCGGGTCGGAAGTCGTTGCCGAGGAGTTTCTTCCTCAATAGAACGTTGGCGACGATGACGCACAGGGACGGCGACGGTGACAGTGGATTTTCTACCATCGAATCCAAGGTTTTCGATCCAGATCTGTGGTAAAATCTCTCTCTCTCTAGCCTATTCATTTTTTTTTTTGCTTTATGATTTTGAGATGAAGCTGCTGCCGAGCCACCGTCCTCGCACCCCTGTTTGTCGCCGACGAAAAAGACGAAAGCCGTCAACATAAAATACCCCTATTGTCACTGTTGTAGAGCTCTAAATCCCCTAATCTAATGTTATATTACATGTCTTTTGTAGGAAGAGTTGTTGATGGGAGAGAAATAATGGTTCAATTTGCTAAATATGGACCAGATGCAGAACGAATGTAAGTTTGGTATACTGCTCTACCCTACTAGTTTTACAAACTATTAATTCGGACAAGGCTTTGAATTAATATTTGAGTGAGTTAGGTGGATTCTTATTTGGGTGGATTTGGAGTCTAATCATTTTACACTTCCATTCAAATCCTCCTCCAGAAGCCAACATAGTTATCCTGAAAAATAAATATTTGCATAGTTCAATATACTATGGTACTATTACTTGGTAATGAATCGGTCAACATTAAGTTCATGAGGAATTTCTGATTGTTGATTATGGTTTTCTGCTGCCTCTGGTGTGAATTATGATGAGATTGATTTGGTCACGGTTTATTGATTAGTTATGATATTTATTTTCCAGTGATTCTGTTGAAAGGCTCAATTTTGTTGAATGATTTGATTCTCCATGTGTTTTGAGGTTTGAGTTGGATCGTTGTTTGTAGATTGTCATTTGAGTGCTTTTGTGGTGGTTGGAGATTGTCTTTTGTATACCTTTTTCGGTGTTTGGATTTTATTGAGACTTGCGTGGTGTACATTTTCTAAGTTAGTGGGATATTTGAGTTTCTAGTTAAACTTGAAGTAAGCATAAAATTATGGGTCTCATACCCCAGATGAAGATGATTGAACTTTTATTTAACTTTCAAGATTTGTTTCTTTAATTGCAACTTAATGATTTTAGCTTGTTGCAAAGCTTTTCGTCATCATTAGCTAATTAATTAAAGCATGTGGGAAGTTTTTATTCAGTGTCATGTGGAATGATACTTCCGAACTCAGTGTATATTGAATGCTTCTTGTGTAGTGACATTTCTATGGAAAAACATTTCTAACTCAATTTTTTTTTTTTTTTTTTTTTTTGCAGTGACAAAGGTAGTGAAGAAAGTGGACTTTCAATGTCCCAATAATGGTTTCTGATAGAAAATTTAAATATGTAAACAAGATAGTGTTTAATTGTGGTGGAAACTGGAAATTGATGAAGAAGATAGTGTTCTTCGATTAGATTCAAACTGATTATGTAATTTAACTTTTTAGTTTGTTATACTATTGATGTATTGTCAGTTATACCATAGCTTACGATTTTACTATAGTGCATTATACAAATTGATTATCGATTATACTATAGTCTTCTCAATTATACCGTACTGTAGCGTATAAATTTGAATTTTATACTGTAGCGTGTCAGCCTTAGGCTACTGTAGCGCGTCAGCCTAGGCTACTGTAGCTCGTCAGTCTAGGCTACTGTAGCGCTTCAGGTATATGGTGTAGGTTCATAGCTAGATTCCTGCTTTATTAGTTCTAATTAACCCATGTCTTATTTTCGTGTTTAGACCTATTTGTAAGATGAAAAAGTTTTTGTAACTCACCTTTTGTTAAACTGGTTACTTTGGACCAGAGTGTGGTTGCTTTTTTTAATTTCATGTCTGAATTTGTGGTTTTAGTTCTATTTTATATTTGTGTTGTTAGTTTGTGGATTGTAAAGTATGAGTTAATAGTAGTGCAACAGTGATTATAATATAATTTTTAAAATTATTATTTTAAAAAATGGGCCGGGCTGGTTCGTTAGCCTGTGGGCTAGATTGAGCTGGCTGGGCTCAATTTTTATATGCCTGACTAGAAAATGGGCCAGCCCGGGCCAACCCGTGAATGTCGGTTGGCCCGATGGGCTGGGCCAGTCCTGCCCGTTTGCCAGCTTTACTTATTCTTAATATATTGTTCAATGTGCTAGTAACTATATATATGGGAAATTTTGCATCTCATTCAGTTTGAACAATTTATTTGAGGATCACCCCTCAAATTACTCTTTTTTTTTTTCATTTAAAAATGAATAAAATATTCTTCATTCGTTCCATTTCTGGGTGATTGTAATCTTGAAGTGCTCCACTTTTTTTTAATAAATTAAAATCTAAAAAAGAAATCTTTCCAATCTAAAATATGAAAAACAATTTATTTATTTTAAAAACCCCAGTGGTTGGGCATACATTATCTCACTTTAGTTGCATCAATTCAATTAGGACAAGTAATAAAAATATAAAAATCACCAAATTTACACCTTATGTTGAAAATTTTCTCTTGAATATTTTCCTACACATATTATGTTGTACAAAGTCTCCTTCAGCTCTAACTGAAGGGGATAGTATATAAGCAACTAACCAGCATTTTATGTTTTGTTAATAATGTATTAACATGGAGAGGATGATTGCCCTGCAAGATCCTTCATTTTGTACGATGTTTCAATCTCGTATTTTATTTCAAACATGCACGTACGAAGCATGCACACGTCGTTGAAATGAAACACGAGATTAAATCACAAGAAGATCCTCAACTGCCGGTCCTGTCCAAAACTTGACTAGGGTTGCTCTTCTTTGAGTGTTCTCCACTTTTCCTCCTAATTGCATCCTTGATTTCAGCTTCTTTTTTGTCGACAAAAAGAATCAAGTCCTTGAAGCTGGGCGTGCGCAGGGTACGCCTACTAGGGGTCGTAGGTTCTACAGGTGCCTCGACGCAATGTTGCTCGTTATGTTTGCTATATCGGCTGAACTGCCAGCACACTCTGCAGAAAAAGACGACCAAAGCGAGAAAACAAGCAACTCCACAAATAAGAAAGAGGCCCCAGAAGCTCTTGAGTGAGAGGCGGTTATCATCAATGGGGTTCGTTTGGACAGAGCATCCGTTTCTTGATAACCATTTATCGTGGATTCTTTGGAGTTCTCCGTTTTCGGACAGTTGAAGAATAGCAGTCGAAAGATCTATTGCCAAAGGTGAGTCCCTTTGAAAAGCCTGCAAATATATGGATGGTTAGTCCACAAAAAAAAAAAAAAAAAAACTTGAACAAGTATCATTGCCTTAGAGATTTAAGGTGAGTATCATCGAAACATGTGGTTTGGTTAGTATATCGAAACCAACGCTCCTTACTGTATACCGTATCGAAAATTTCACTATATGAAAATACTTATGAGACACCGTACCAAAATTTCAATACACTGTACTATTGAAAGGTACTAAAATATGGTTTGCCGTTTCATACTGAAATTTTGTACAAGGCTAGGTACAAATTGTGAAATTGCATCCATACAAAATTTTATACAAGACTTGGTACACATTTTGAAGTTGTATCCATGTTAATCATAGTGAATGTACTTACCGCTACCATATCGATTCGAGTACATTCAGTATGGTACCATGTCGTACCAAACATCTCGATATACCAAAAAATCGATATTCTCGATTTCATAAGTGCGATATATCAAATATTTGGTACCTTGCCTCCCCTAGAAGTAAGATTTTTCGCTGCCTATTATAATGAGTTATTGACATACGCTGTTTTTACATGCATATTGATGCGCATTTGTCTCATTTTTTAGTGCACAACAGATGCAACGTTAGTGTGTTCGTTTTGCAGTTTTTTAAACCATAAACGAGAGGGCACGGAAAGGCATTGGAGTATGAAAAAGATCGAGCCTAAGGAGGCAAGGAACGAGTACTTACGAAGCCCCATCCACTTTTTGTGAACTCTCGTCCCACGATACTGAATTGGCACTTTGTGCTGGCCAAGAACAACTCGACATAAGGAAGCTCATCTACTATTGCAGCAACACCGCCATTGCTGGGGCCCTGTTGAAGAGCTCTAACATAATCGTCTTGAGTTTTCAACACCCGGAGTCTAGATTCCGCGATGTTTAACTCGTCTATAAGATAGTTATAAGCAAAGGAGCCATCCTGGATACCTATAGGTTCAGAACCTGCAGTCAAGGTGTCTATTCCTTGAATTCTGGAAGAGAGTTGCTGCACTGTGAGGATTGATGTCAAACTAGCCGTATAGCTTGAATTGATAATCAACACGACGAAAAGCCATAGGATCAGCACCAAACGTCCCAACGCACTCACAGTGTTTTCTCCTGCATAAATCCGACATTGATGAAACAATACAACCATAGTAAATAACAAGGAACTGAGAAATTTGATAAGCTGAAAATACGTACTGTGCGCGAAAAACATGGTTGAGAAGCTAAACCTGAAAGATTGATACACAATTCTTGTAAGAATGCAAGCAAGATCAAATGAACATATCTAAGGACTTTGATTTCGTGTTACACAACCAGTTCAGATGAATGACGCGTAAAACTAACCAAGTAATTACCGGTGAAATACAATTAACACGGTCACTCATCTACAGTGGTATTAACAGTAGATATTACACAATTATATAACAAGAAATCTCACTCGAGCCAAACAGAATGAGTTCCAACATCAACAAAAATTGGGATGAGATTATACTAACCAAAAGACTGTTACAAGTTGTTTCCTAGGTGAACCTCGGAACTCAGTATTTGTGCGATGCTCAAGGATCCAAACAACGGTTCCCACAAAAAGAAAGAAGCTGCCAGTGACGGCCCACATTTGCCACGTGAATGGCATCAGGAACGACCATGGTTTTGATTTAACCTCCTTCACCGGAGCAACTACAACGAGCCCTGATTCCATAAATGGTTGTGTGAAGTCCACAATCCTCGTTCTATTCGTAGTGATAGTTAAATCCCCAACCCCTGCATCGTATTTCTGCAAATTTAAAGATATAAAATGAGCAAAAATATCTTGACAAAGATCTTGTTTCTGCTTTTCTTTCAGTTGACTGATGAAAAACAGGTACGGAAAACTCACATTTTGCGCAACATCGTTCACAAGATTACCAAATGACGGGTTTCTTTTACCATCTCCGTACAACATATATAGGTGAGGAACAGGGTAAGGCAGTAACTCAATAGCAGCTTCAAACACATCAATGCAGAATCCTCTGGCCCCCAAGGGTCCTTTATCCCTCGTAACCACATCGGGATAAGTAATCCTGTTCGGTACTGCAATTCGTAAAGGCTTCCCATTGTTGGGAAACACCCATCCCCGAGGCTTCACCGTAGTTTCACCGGGCCACAGGACACTATAAAGGTGCTGGTCCCTGTTTGAAAAGTTTAATGGTCTTGAATATAGAGTTTCTGGAGGAACGATCGAGAGACCCGAGTGATTCGACCAGTAACCAATCCTACGAGTCCCCGTCCCACCAATGTTGAGAATATCGTATGCTGGATGGATCATGTTCTTGTCTGAATCATATTGAATTTTTCCTGTTACACCTGTGAAGTTCGTTGAGGTAAGAATTTGGAGCAGCTTCGGCCCTTGGTTGAAAATCCGGAGAGACGTTAAGTGGAGGGAACTTCCCCTCATGTCCCGCAAGCTTGGATCATCGGAGAAACTGATGTTCCCACCGTCTTTAAAGAAAGCATCAAGTGCATGAGCTACCAACCATACAGAATCATAGGCATAAAGAGCAAATGAATTAAACTTTGAGGTCTCTTTGTTCTTTAGTTTTCCCCATCGAGAAGTAAATCTCGTTTTGAGATCAGAATCGGTAGTGTGATGGCGGAGAGATATGACGCCTTGTAGAAGATCAGCAATTTGAGGATCAATGGAGTCTGCAGAATCAAGAATACAAGCAAGCCAATCTGTAGTGATCCAAACATAACTCTTGCTCATCATTCCTAGCCTCTTTGCTACAGAAAAGATATTAAGACCAGTATCAGGATTCACATGTACGATAAAGACCCGCGATTCCATCAAGTTAACCTCAACAAGCAAGCTGTCAATCTCGCTCTTCAGAGCTCCTGGTGTGAATGCTGCCTTGTAAGCAATCTTGGCTCGTTTCTTGGAAAGTGCATCACCTAATATGGAGATTCCGTTTCTACCATTATCATCATCAACAAAAACGGCCGTTACTTCTCTCCATTCGAAATATTCAACCAGATCAGCAATCGCATACATTTGGAAACGATCATTGGGTACAGCACGGAGGAAGTAAGGGTACTGCAGAGATGAGAGGGAAGGGTCGGTAGAAAATGATACAAGTGGGACATGAAGCTCACTCACAACATGGGAAATCACGTGTGCTACCCCTGATGATAGAGGACCAAGTGCAGCTACGATTTCAGTCCCGATGAGCTGCATAGCTACACGAGTAAGGAGGCCCTGTCAAAATTTTCCCATTTCCCTTATTCTTTTGGCTAACTATATGTCATTGATTTGTAAAAGTTAGGGACTGAAGAAAATTTCAGAAGAATTTCTACACTATCGGAGACGAGAAATGACTTACTCTTGTCCTAATTTTCAACTATAAGCATACGTTTTGAACAAAAAGTACATATATAAAAACATGGTCCTCAGCAAATTACAGACATATGGAACAATTTAATTTGATATCAACAACTTCATGTATCACAGGCAAGTAATCCAATTTATCAAAAAGTAAATTAAAGCAACCTAGAATATGAAGACCAAATTAGCACAACAATATATATGAATTTTGCTCGAAAATATTAAAAGAAAAAAAAAACTCATGAAAATCATTAGCTCAAGAAATTTTTTCCAGTTTAATCATCAGATGAGAGAGAAGTAAAATCAATAGAAAAGAAAAACACCTTCAACTGTGCCAATGAATCCACTGCAATTAGTATCCTGCACAATAAGTTTGAGCTTTCTGTTCTTCAGAATGGTGGTATCAGAATTCACATCTTCAATCGCAGCAAGAATTGCTGGGCTAATCGATCTTCCAATAACTGAATTAAAAGTGAACAAACCCCCAACATTCACCACACTCAAATTTCCAGAGCTTGCATTTCCATTCTGAGCAATGACTCCCATGGCAAAACACGCACAAGAAATCAAGAACAGAAAACCCCCCTTCATCCATAAACGGGCCTCCATTTCCAAGAACACTCAGCAGTTCAAATCTTCAAGAAACAAAACAAAAAACCCATTGTGTCAATTAATCGAACACCTTCCGTGCAACCTCAAAACCCAGAAATATTCAGTTTTTCAATCGGGACGCTCACAGCCATAAACAGATATTGCAATTTAGCATAAGGTAAATTAGCTGGGGAGGGGGGGCTGGTGTCTGTGAGTAGACAGGTCAAGTTTCCTCATCTAGAAGACTACAAAAAAAGGAACAATTATTTCAAGCAATAGAAACAAAAACCAGCCTGCAAAACTTCAGATATTTCACCATCTCATTTTCACATGAGGGACAAAAAAAGTAGCACAAGATCATCAAGAAAAACAATATATATAAAAATACGTGCAAGGACAAGAATAAATCTCAAACCATGTAAATAACTAATTAATTAGTAATTTTTTAAGATGAGTATCATGATGATGGGGAAAGCAGCAGACTTTTGCTTTTCTTGCTATTTCACGTGGATAATAAAATAAATTAATCAATGGAAAGAGACCGTTGGTAGTTACATTTACTTCCTCAAGTTTGGAAATTTGCTAATGTATTATATAGTAATGAAAAATGCATAGTAAAATATCAAGAAAAGGAACAAAATTTTAGTAGGGTCATCTCTCCTCTTCTGTCCAAAGGATGCGCTTATGTAGGAAGATAAGGACCGTTTACTATTGAATAAACATCTTCTTTTTATTTAACATATTGATTTCATATTGTTATTTAATTATATTTTGGTAAAAAAGAATTTGATCTCCCCGTTCGTTTCGTTGGCCCCTCAGTCGAATGGAATGAAAATTGAAAGATGTGCTCGAATGACAAATACATATAGGAGAGAGTCAATAAAATTTGAATCTCAAGCAGATCTCCACAATGCATAGGGTTCGAACCTTAAGAATGTTTTCTTTTACGGTTTTTTCATAGATGACAATTATGTGGTTCATCGAATTGTAAGGGATGTCAGGTTTTTTAGAGTCCTCATTTTTTGGTCGAGCCTCCAAACTTGGTCATAACCTACCTGATAAACTCTTTTTGCATACTTGAATAAAATTATCAAAAAGAAAAAAAAAATTCCTTCGTCTCATTCTAAATTCATATCTTTCTATTTTGAGTGTCCAACAACAAGTTTTCAACTTTTTCATTCCGTTTTCTAAAAGCAAGTGAGGCACCCAATTGAAATATTTCTGCGCTTAATGTTATTTACATCAATTTTTACTCTTAAATATGTTATACTTAATTAACTTTATTTTTTTTCTATTCAATTACATAACTTTTTTCTTGTAACTCATTTTATATTGATATTCTTTAAGTTTCGTGAAATTTCACCATGGAAAATTTATATAGTGACGAAGGGAGTATAAAGTAAACAATTTTTAGGAAAAAAATAAAATTATTACATGAAATCTTATAATAAAGATATAAAAGTGAGAAGTTTGAAAGAAAGGGAATAATTGTGTAAAGAGAGTAGAGAGCCAATTAGAAGCCTAATGACAATATTCTTGCAAGCTAGGAAAAGAATGTGATTCTTTTGACAGTTTTCAAACACAGCTTTATGGCATTCTTCTTTGGAATTTAAAGTGATAATTCCTTGGTAAATATTCTCAATTATCAGCATAAATAAATAGTACTATCACGTGAAATTCTTTATCTTAATTTGTGTTTTAATCAGGCACTTTATTTGTACGGTGGGCAAAATATTAAAAAATTTAGTGAAACTTATCAAAAATATTGAGGGTATGTTTGGTTTAGGGGACTAAATAGTCAATCCCCAAACACAGGACTATTCCGATCAAAACATGCATATTTTGGCCGGAATAATCCTATGTTTGAGAAATTAACTATTTAATCCCCTAAACCAAATATGCCCTGAATGTATTAAGAGAGAGTCATGTAAGATTTTAATTCAAATAAGTGGACCAGCAGTAAAAAGAAAAATCAGGTAATTGACCCCTGGGTCTACCTGTCTGGTGTGAGAAACGTGTGGGTTATATTTATGAGCAAGAGGGTTAGATTTTTTGGTTTATTATTGAGAGGGAGAAGTGTGGAATTTTTAGAACACTCACTTTTGGGTGTGTATTTTTTTAATAATTTTTGTACACTTGCTTTTTTTTTGTAATTTAAAAAGAAAGTGTGTCCCTTTTTATATTTTTTTCTTATATTTATGTATCAATTAAAATACTTTTTGTTCATTTAAAAATAAGAGGTATCTTACTGAAAATATCAATTTTGCATTAGGAATAATTGTCTGTTTTGAAACTCTACAAAACTGTTTTTAAATATTTTTTTTTTCTCAAAAACTGAGAGATAGCTTTGAAAAGAAGTTATTCTAGAAGTAGTTCTAAAATTTTCAAAACAGGCACCAATCTCTTATGCATTAAGTGCATCGTGCAACTCAAATTTATTTTTTAAAAGTTATACTCCCTCCGTCCCCCAAATTTATTCTCATTTGTATGGGTACGAGTTTTAATTGTGGAATAATTGTGGGGTCCACCAGAAATAAAGTGATTTTTTGTGAGTGTGATAATAAAATAATATTTTCTAAAAGATGAATGAGAATAAATTTGGGGGAAGGACGAAAATGGATAGTGAGAATAAATTTGGGGGAAGGAGGGAGTACAAAATAGTATAAATTTTGAAAATACTACTAAAAAATCATAATACACTTTTTAATAATACGTGTGACTTCTTATTAATAAATGATTAACTTTTTAAAAAAATACTTGAGTTGCACAGTACACTTGGTGCATACAAAATTAAGACATTTTATTAGAGATGTTAAACGAGTTAATCCTAATTCATTAGGATCAATTTTATAGGATTGCGGGTCTAAACAATTTACTTTTAACGGATTGCTAATAGTTGCAATACAATTCTAACTCTAGTGGTCTGCGAAGGTGCGAACTAAACAGACCACTAACAAATTATAAATAAAATTACTACCTCCGTTCACGAAAAATACGTTCAGATATTTGCACGTGGTTTAATGCAATATGTCGGAAGATATTACGGGATATTGTAAGGTCCGATATGAATAAATAGAATATCGTTGGAAAATACATATGATGTACTTTTCAAAGATATTCTCTTTATTCATATCGGACCTCACAATATCCCGTAATATCTTCCGACATATTGCATTAAACCACGTGCAAATATTTGAGCGTATTTTTCGTGGACGGAGGAGGGAGTATTAAAAATCAAATTTCAAAAAATTTATCATATAAAATAATATAACATAATACATAATTAATATAGTATTATTTATACTAATTTTGTCAATCTTTTTTTTTTTTAAATCAAACGTTATTGAAAAGACTATTAATACTCAATATCTCTATTACTCCCTCCATCCCACTATAAGTTGTTCATTTTGTCATTTTCGTCCATCTCACTATATGTTGCTCATTTATTTTTTTACATTTTTTGAAAACTACTATTCACTTCTTTATTATTATTTTCTATACTTTTTATACTATTCTCATTACTTTTTCACTTTTCTCCATCACATCATCTATATATATTATATCAATATTTTATATTCTTCTTAATATTTGTGCCAAAAAGTAACGAACAACTTATAGTGGGACGAAGGGAGTATTTGATGGGGTATTTTATCTTTTTTTTGTATTTGAATAAAATATTACTCCCTTTAACGCATTTTATGTCTAATATACGAGTGAATTTTATACCCAAAATTCAGTTCAATCCAATTTCATTCATTTTTAAACCAAGCAAAGTTGTTCATCTGTTGCTTATCGTTTCTTGAATTCAAAGAGAAAACTAATGAGTTCAATTGCTTCAAAGTGGTGATGGGCGGCTTCACGATGACGGCTTTGTTTTTAGAGTGGATGTTCTAACATAGATGGTGGTAGATTTAAATTTAAGAAGATGACTTATTTGTTTAGTTTTATTTTCATTTTCGTCGATTGAATGAATTGGTATGGATAATTGAAATTGATGTCTTGGGAAAAGATAATCATGCATGTTTGTGTCATAGAAATATAGGAATGGTGAATAAATACCTAAAAAGAAATTCATTAATACCCGAAGAACAACTTAGTAATACCCAATGTACAATTCACTAATACCTCAAGAACAAATCAGTAATACCGAAGAACAAGTTACTAATATTCCAAGAATAACTCACTAATACCCTAAGAACAAGTCTAAGTAATACACCAAGAACTAGTGTGTAATACTCGAAAAACAAGTTATTAATATCCCAATAACAACTCACTAAAACCCCAAGAACAAGTCTAACTAATATGTGAAAAACAACTCACTGATATCTCAATCTAATTCATGAAGAACAATTTACTAATACCTGAAAAACAACTCAGCAATACCCGAAGAACAATTTAGTAATGCCTGAAAAATAAGTCACTAATACCCCAATTGCCAAAAAGACGCATAATGCGGCAATATACTATACTCCCTCCGTCCCACTATAACTTTCTCACTTTCCTTTTTTGGATGTCTCACAATAAGTTTCTCATTCAATTAAAAACAACACTTTATATATTAATAAACAAATACTCCTTTTCACAACTCCCCATTACTTTTTTACAACTCTTCAATTACTTTTTTACAACTTTCCATTATTTTATACAAAAGTCAACATGTGACCCACCATATAATAATAAATAAATACACTTTCTTAAACAAAAAAAAGGAGAAACTTAAAGAGGGACAGAAGGAGTATATTTTTAAAAAGAAATCAAAATTAAAGTCAAAATTGAACTTAAAATCTAAGTGCATAGTAATTGGTATGCATCCAAGTGCACACAAACTTTTACGCTAACATATATACAACAATCAAAATAAATTATCATAAAATTATATTTAAATTAAATACAAAATATTGCACGGGCTAACCAGACTGACCCTAAACCTGCAAGGCTCAGTCCTATAGAATTTCGGGCTAAACGGTCCAGAACCAAACGTCCCTTATTTAAACGGTTCAAAAAACATTAGCCCTAAATCTTTTTTTTACGGTTTTAACGGATCGACCCTATGGGTCATTACTCTTTTAACATCTCTAATTTCCACTCCTATAAAATATTTAAAAAAGAAAAACCTTAAAGGTTCTATAGTGGCATATATGCAACACAATTATTAGGAAAATATTAATTTTAAAATTTCTAATTCATTCAAAATTTTGAACGTGTAAAATTTTCAACTACACGTTCAAAATTAATATAAATGTCTTAATTATACTGAAAATTAAAAAAAAAAAAAATTCAACGGAAAATGAAGCCAAAAATCAAGTTGGCTTATTTTATAATTAAAGACACAAGTTGATATATTTTGGGAGTAGTTCCCATGTCGTGGGTCATTGAATTCTTTTGATAATAGTTGTGACTGTGTTTGGTAGAGTATTTTATCGATATAATATGAATTTTTGTACTGGCTTATCTTGTTTGGTAGGGGGTATAAATTTATGCTGACCCGTTTTTTATACGGTCGATCCTGTAAAAAAAGAAGTCATATTACATCATTTTCACTGTTCACAATGTAATAAATTATCTCACCATTTCCATCTTACAATTTTTGTATGACTTGAATAGTAACTTTTGTTCTTATATATCTACATATTACACTCTACCAAATGATATTACTTTTTCTATCTCTATATTATGCCCTAGCAAGTGAAATTACTTTTTAAGACTAATTTTATGTAACTTTTCTATTACACCCTACAAAATAACATTATATGGATTTTACTTGCAAAATTTATAACTTCTAATATTCTCTACCAATCACCACCACCTTATAGTAAAAAGAAAATTTTATCATAAAATATCAGAATATAAGAGATTCTTTCACCCTTATAACATAACTAGGGGTGGAGCAAATACCGAAAATACCGGTATACCGTACTTACCATACCGAAAAATACCGAATTTATCGAAAATTTCGGTATACCGAAAATTTCGGTACGGTATGATACCATACCGATATTTTCGGTACGGTATCGGTATAGAATTTTAAAATTTTCGGTATACCGGTATATACCGAAATATTTTCGGTATAAACCGGTATACCGAAATATTCCGGTATACCGATTATTTTCGGTATACCGAAAATATTTCGGTATCTCGGTATACCGGTATATACCATTTTTGTAATTTAATATTAAAATTTAATATTAAATTTTATTTTATTTAATTAAAATTATACTTAAATTATTCGGTATGGACCGGTATGGCGGTATATACCGGTATGGGCGGTATACCGACATAGTCGGTATTTCGGTATGGACCGGTATTTCGGTATAGATCGGTATATATCGAAATATCGGTACGGTATACCGAAATTTTCGGTACGGTATACGGTATGCATTTTTGGTATACCGAAATTTCGGTATACCGAAATCCGGTATACCGAAAATTTCGGTACGGTATCGGTATGCAAAAATGTATACCGAAAATTTCGGTACGGTATACGGTATGGGCGGTACGGTACGGTACGGTATGCCACCTACATAACACCTTCCAAAAATTTACCAATAGTAACATTTACAAAAAATAAAAAATAAAAATTTGCTGACCATAAACATTATTACAACCTCCAAAACCTATTTACAAATGCTTATAAGGACCACAAAATCACTACTTAATCGAAATATCTTTTCTTGATTTGTTTTCTCGCTGCCATCCAAGACTAGCATCTAATATGTCATAATATGGTTAAATCATGCTATTAAATTGGATTTTATTGAAATCCATGTTTAAAAAAGGATTAGATTCTTCATTTTATATGATCCTCATAAAATCGAAGGTCACCGGGCTCCTCACTTGAGTGAGTGACCCGGGTTCGATTTTCTCTGGAAGCGAATTAGGAGAGAAGTATAAGATTGGCTTGGAGATATTCTTGAAGTGTTGAAGACCTGATGAACTAATTTTTAACAACTAATAAAACAATTAATATTTATCGATAAAAAAAAATATCAGAGAAGATATCAAAATGCTATTATTTTTTCGAGACAAGACATGTACATTAATGGTTCCTCATGTACTCCACCATATATTCATATTTATTACTCTTTAAACTAGGGGTTCTTTAAGAGTGACTTAGATGATTATATAACCATTTCTTTCATACCGTGATTACTTTCAATTTTGGACTCTTTTGAATGTCTCGTCATGAGTTTTACACTAAAAAAATTATATTCACAAATATTCAATAAAATATATTTTTTGTTCAACTCACTGTACTAAATGTTATTTTCTTAATATGTACTCCATCCGTCTCATAATTGTTTTCACACTTTTCTTTTCTGTCCGTCCCACAATTATTTTAACACCTTATAAATGAAAACTATTACTTTAATTTTATCCTCACAATCCAACTAATCTCATTATTTTAATAATATAATTTTACACAACACTTTATTTTTTTAAAAAAATTGTATCATCTCAAAAGTGAAAACACCTCTTGAACGGAGGGAGTATCGTTTAACATGTGAGGAATCTTGGGACAAATGAAAGTACTAATTTGTTCCAAATACTATATGATTACCGTACACAATCACATGCAGATTAATATAAATAAAATATGTAGAATAATACTCCTCCATCTCGAATTAAACTCCAAATTTTGATTGGCACGTGTTTTAAGAAAAATTATTATATTAATTTTTTAAATTAAATAAATGAAGAGTATTTTGAAATAGAGCATATATTATAATAGTTTTTTTTTAGTGTGAAATTTATTGTAGGACATTTAAAAAAAAATAAAGTTTAAATTGAAATGGTAGGAGTATAATTAAAATATGAAAGCAAAATAAATAATAATAAATTATATTATATATCATATATTAATAATATATATATATATATTAATTAATCCACACATGACTTCTATATATATAAAATATTTTAAAAAATAAATTAAGAAAAGAATGGACGCGCGGAAGGGCATGGCTTAATTAATACCATTCATATATTCCTTTCTGCCAACAACTTCAAGGTCTTGGCTCCATTTTCCTTTTTTTTTTCCTTTTTTAAAAAAAAAATTGTGTAGCTTAAGTAAAGGCCATTAATATTATGTTAAAATTTAAAATTTGACTCTCAGATTGTGTTATTATATTGATATACATGTGTGTTATTAAAAGGTAAAGTGTTACTAATCTTTAAAAAATTAATTTTTTTACTTTTTAAGTAACTATAAGGAGAATATGTATTTTTGCAAGAATATATACATATTTTTAAAAAAAAGTCAATTGATTTATGTTATTAATGTACTAATACATTGCATATGTTACTATGATTACAATGCATATTTTTCTAAGGACAAATAAATATTTGTACATACAATAACACACATTTGATCTTATAGTAATACACATTTACTGCCCAATTTGTGTTACTATATGGGAAGATGTGTGTTACTATATAAGGACAAAATATATTTTTATAAGAATAAATATATGTGTTTCTTAATTTATTCAACACCTTTAAAAATATATGTATATTCTTTCATGTAGTAACACACTTTTTACTATTTTAATATGTTATTGTATGAAAAATAATTAATTCTACAAAACACATAAATATTTGTGAAAAACTAACATTTATTCTTATAATAATACACATTTTACTCTTTATATTATATACAATAATATTTACTCTATAAAAAATAAATGAATATGTATAAAAGAATAATATTTTATATGATAGTAACATAGTTTTGCTCTAATAGTTATTTACTATATGGACAAATATGTGTTATTGTAAGAACAAAATATTTTTTATAAAAATAAATATATATATTTTTAATTTAATCATCATTATTTTAAATCTAGGTATATTGATTCATGTAGTAATATTTTTTTTTTACTATTTTATATGTGTTTATTATAAAAAAATTTATTTTTATAAAAATAAATAAATATTTTTAAAAAATTAATATTTTTTCTTATAATAATACGCATTTCTCTTATATTCTATAAAAAATATTTATTTTATATAAATAAATAAATATATGTAAACAACATTTAATTGGAATAATAACACATATTTATTTTATCTTATATTAACTTATATATTCATATAGTAACACAAACTATACAGTGATACACTGAGAACAAATTTTTAAATTTGTGACATAATATTACTTAATTTTCTTTAAACAATAATATATTCTTTTAAAAAAAGCGAACGGCTTGAAGCTATCGGCAGAAGGTAAGTGTATGCATAGTGTTAATCTCTCCGCCTTTCTTTTTTGTTTATTTTTGAAAAAATCTGTTATAAAATATTCTATACAATTTTTTTTTTTTAATAAATAAGTGAGTTTTCTTTTAGAAATAGGTATCACATACACATTAAATCAAATGATATATTAAAAATATTAAAAGTAATTTCAAAAATAATTCTCGTTATTGTATTCTGATAAAGAGAATTATATTTCGAGCAAGTTTCTTGTGCACCAAGTGCACCGTGCAACTCAAGTGTATTTTTAAAAAGTTATACCATTTATTACTGAAAAATTACACAAGTTATTACTGAAAAGTTATAATATTATAGATACACTTTTCAGTAATAATATGTGTAATTTTTTAGTAATATTTTGTATAATTTTTAAAAAATGAACATGAATTGCACGGTGTAAAATATATTTAGTTGGTAGTTTTTGACTCTGTTAATTATTTTCAACAAAATATAGTGAGTGTCACTCGAGATAATATAATATAACTTGTTTAAGGTGAGTTTGACCTCGATTAGACCATGATTGCTGCAGCTGAATTAAAATATTTCCAATAATACTTCGATCACAAACCTTTATTTATTTATTTATTATATATCATGTAACAAAGACGTGAGATCAACCATTATTATCAAACACGAATTGTTTTGACATTAATTAATATTTTATGGAAGATATATATACAACCAAGCTTATCTATTGCATTCTATTTTAAATAATTTAGAGAATATAAAATCTTGATTTAAATATTCTTATATCTTTGTCGTTTGCTAGTACGACCTAATAGTTGGTAAGTGGTAACCACATTTCTAACTTCTTTCTTGTTTTAGACTAATTATTTCATGATTGGACACTATTATATTCTTCGGAAATTTTATTATGAATAAAAATGAGTTAGGTAATTTTTTTAATTTTCTTTTTGCGATTTCTTTTTTTTTTTGTTTATTTATATATTTCTCAAAAATAATATTAGAACATTTTTAAGGTATCTGATTAAACTTATTTTAAACATCTTATAATTTGTTTTGGGAGTTTATAACATCTAAGTAATTTATACTTTCTTCGCATCTCCACAAAATTCAGCACGGGTCGTGCAAATAATCGCATCCGGTGCTTAATTCTTCGGCACTTATGTTTCGACTCATGTAGGAAAGCACGGCTCGTGTGAGAAGAGCAACCCGTGCTCGTCTTCTTCTGTGAATTCCAGCTATGGGCGACTGGACTCCAAACTGTGGCGACGTGATTCCGGTCAAAATTAACTCAAATGATGTCCATTGTTTCTTTTTTATCTGCACAATTCCAACACCACATAAATATACATGGGCTTATATTCAATTAAAGATGAAATAAATCAATAGCTCTTGGGCTTCAAATTAATAAACAAGTGGGTCGAATTTTAGAAAAATATAAGTATGGGCTAATCCAATAATTCAACAATTTAATTTTTTTTTTATCAGCAAATGTTAGTTGTAAGTGGTTAGAAGTTAGTTCACAAAGTCTTCATACACTCATATCTCCAAGTCAACCTTATACCTCCCTCATATTCGTTCTCAAAGGGAATTCCCGGTCACTCACTGAAGTGAGGAGACCGGTGACCAGGTAAGCTAACTCACCTGATTAATTCAACAATTTAATTTGTTAGTCCAGCTCAATTTTCCTATAAATTGCTACACAAATAATATTTTTACAATTAAGTTAGCCATTTACTTGAGAAATTGAAGGCATGTCAAGGTGATCAAATACCTCTTGATGGCTTCTTCTTTCTCATCAATGAACTTAAAAAGGTTGTGTACGGCCCGTGAACAGAGAATGCTCGATGAGATTGCAAATAAGGTGGTATACCGTACCGTCCATACCGTGTATCGTACTGCATGGATGGATCTAAAATAGTTCCATATATACATATGCCTAAATAAATTATTTTACATAGGAAGCCCACCCCCATTTTTTTTTTTGAAAAAATAATTGCTTGCAAATTTCACATTATTGAGTCAAGTTGTTTTGTTGATTTGCAGAATTTTATAATCCAATACCATTTATTTATTTGTTATTAACTATGTTATGATTTTAGATTGAATTTGTAAAATGTGCTTAATTTTTATATCACATATTAATTTCATATTCAATATAAAAAAATTATTGTTTTAAAAAAATTGTTAATATGTAAATACCAAAATTTACTAGTGAGTTAATACCACCAAAATCTTTTAAATCTTATTAAAAATTTGAATTCAATTAACAACTACTGAACATGGTAGGTCATGATATTTTTCAAGTTAAGGACATAGGGTATGAAATCTAAGTAAAAAAAATTATATAATAATTTTAAAGTATAATTTTAAATAATATCAATTACGTTATAATAGTATCAAATGAACACCTCAATAAAAAAAAAATATTCACTATAAAAATATAAAGTATTGCTATAGAAGTTATCAATATGACTATATAATTTTCAGTAAAAAAATTTGTATTGATAATTACCTATGAATTTTTTTACAATTTTTTAAATAGTTTACATACAAATTAAAAGTATTTTATTTCCTATCTACAAATAGTTTACATACAAAGTTTTCGTAGATAAAATTTTAGGTAAATTTTTATTGACATTATATTTATAGGTTATTAATTATGAACTTTTTATTTCATATGCAAATTGAATTGATTTTGTAAAAAAAAATTATTTGTAAGTTAAGGAATAAAAATGTACATATAAAAAAATTTGAATTTTTTTTAGGTGAGTTAGACAATTCCACCATAAAAGTTTATTTTTGGAAAATTTTATTTTCTTGCACTAGCTTAAAAATACACACATAATATAAATGGTGGAATTAATTCTCAATATTTTTTTTTGATGAAATTTAATGAATTAAGTAATTACGTTCAGCCCACCTCACTACTAAGTTCTGGATCCGCCCCTGCCGTACCGAAATTTTCGGTATGCATTTTTGCATACCGATACCATACCAAAGTTTTTGGTATACCGGATTTCGGTATACCAAAAGTACATACCGCATACCGTACAAAAAATTTCAGTATACCGTACCTTATCGATATTTTGATATATACCGAAATACCGGTTCATACAGAAATACCGACTATGTCGGTATACTGATCATACCGGTATATACCACTATACCGGTCCATACCGAAATAATTGAAGTATAATTTTAATTAAATAAAAATAAATTTAATATTAAATTATCAAAATGGTATATACCGGTATACCGAGATATCGAAACGGTATAAGTCGGTATACCGGAATATTTACCGATTTGTACCGAAAATATTTCAGTATATATCTGTATATCAAAAAATTTAAAATTTTATACCGATATCGTCCCAAAAATTTCGGTATGGTATCATACCGTACCGAAATTTTCGATAATTTCGATATTTTTCGATATGGTAAGTACGGTATACCGGTATTTTCGGTATTTGCTTCACTCCTATAATTGCAAATGCAGTACACAATAAGACAAGAGATGACATATACAGTTTGGATAAAAAATTGTATGAACCTAACTCATGGATTTGAGATTTGTAAAATCCATTGAGCCTATCCAACAAATTCAAAATGGATCTTATATACACGTATTTGTTAGATTCATTTTGTATTAAGAAGTTGATGTCATGCATGTCACACATAACATCGTCTTGCATTTTGCTTACTCCAGAATTAAACAATCAAGATCACCCCTTCCGGTGTGGTATTTCATCTCATGAACCACTGTTTCTAATGCATGACACGAGCAATAATGACATCAATGAACCTCTATAGTAAAGAGAAAAAAAACAAACAAACAAAGAGAGACACACTTTTCTTTTAAATTGTAAAGAGGGACAAGTGTGCAAAAATTATAAAAATTGCACATTCAAAAGCATACTCAAAATGAGTGTACAAATTAATATTCTAAAAATTGCACACTTACCCCTGTTTATAATAAACCTAAAAAACAAATGCACCATCAAATGCTGTAAATTTCCAAGATGTGTTGAAGAAAAGAGATGCCTCTACTCTCTTTTAGAAATCTATCAACCAACGTGCCACATTGTGTCATAAGCATAAAGATCATGTGCAGTTAGTCTTGAGAAACCGTGCATCTAAGGTCTAAGGATTTTGAACTGTGTTGGTGACTACAACAATGACAAAAGGTACCCAACACTCCAGAATTTTTTAATTTTTTTGAATTTCTTGTTAATGTGATTGAGTTTGTATTATTCTTTTGTTAGCAACCTTAATTTTTTTGGTAATGACTGTGCAATCTGTAACTTATAGAAGAGATTTTGTCGGTGTTCTATAATTTTGAGGGAGCAAAGATTATTAGATAATTAATTGGTGTGGCCCTTCTCCCAATATTTCTTTTACTTTCCCGATAGTTTTCACTGTTTTGGAACGAGTAAAAACACTTCATTCCTCTAGGCAATTGGTTGACGAAGAATTTCAAAGAATATGTAATTTACGTATTTCTACCCTTCATAAGAAGATAACTTCCTTTTTTTTTTGGATCGGTAAATGTTAGTTGTTAGAAGTTAGTTCACCTAGTCTGCTTACACCCCAAGAATATCTCCAAGTCCACCCTTATATCTCCCTCCTAATTCGTTCCCAAAGGGAATCGAACCCAGGTCACCCACTCAAGTGAGGAGCCTGGTTAAGAAAATAGCTTCTATCCGCCGTGATTTTATCAAACTTACAGAGATTCAAAAAATAAGTTGGAAGCTTATTATGAAAAATGTAAGATGCACATCCTCAATATTTTTTAACAAATAATCACCAACAATGTGTGAAGCACTTGTCAGCCAACTAATAAATCATAAAAGAGTACACAAAATGCATGTACAAATTAAACATTGGATTAACAATATATAACACTGACACTCCAAGAAAAAACTCATCTCAAGATACATAAATTTTTCCAATAGGTCGACATGCAAAATAATTTAATTTGCATCTTTCATGATTTTCCATATGTAATCACAACTCTTTTTAATGAAACTAATTTATTTATTCTAAATATATAGAAAAAGGAGGAATAAGACACAACATCATTAAAAAAAATAAAAAATATGAGAAGTGAAGTTTGGAGGGGAACTCAAGGATAATGTTATCTTAGGAGTATTATTTTAACATGATATTAGTGTTTCTTGATTCTCCAAATGAAGAAACTTTGCCACTATCGAATTCCTCCTTGCATTGCCATTTTCTCTGCCTCACCAAAATCATCAGCATGTCTTGAGAATTGGATACCTAAACAATTCTTTTGTCAAAAATTAAAGTGAAAAACACAGAAAATTTATTGAAATAATTAATCAGTTATCAGGTCATATTCACAAAAAAGTCCGTACCGCTCCTCGTGGAGTAGATCCCGCATCCAACCAAGTCTTTGATATTGGGAAATATCATTGCTATTACTCAAACAAGCATGAAACGTATGCTTGCATATTCGTCCATAGTTTATGTGAAATATATTTTTTATAATATGAAACATATGTTTTATGCCATTAAATTTTTTAAAAACTAGCTGATCCCCAAATCTCAAGTGGGGATATGGGTTTTTTTTTTTTTTAATGAGGAGTTTTGTTTAACTTTGAATTTTTATTGAGGTCAAATAATTAAGAAACTCAAAATAAGATGCGAGTTTATTTGGACTAGGCTAGTTTAACAAGTAAAAAAATAATCTCAATTATCAACTACCACTATTTAAAAACAAAAATAATTCATTTTTCAATATATATATATATATATATATATATATATAACAACGGTCACAAAAACTTATGTGAACGGAGTTTTATAATATGAAATTTATACTACAAGATGTACTTGTTGATACTGTTAGTTATATTTACTGATACTACGCATATTTGACATTGTAATATTAGTGAGTAAGTGTAATGTTATCAGTTATTACATCTTGTGATATTATTAACTACATCTTATGATATAAATTTTATATTATGAATAATTTTCACAGAAATACTACTCAATAACGATAGTTAAAAATTTGAGTTCACAGTAAAATGAATTCACATTAAACCAAGTCTGTAAACTTTAAAAAAAAAAAAATCAGTACCTGGTGATAGAAACCAACAAGAAGGCCAACATCAATGAAAGACAGCTTCACTTCAGCCCATTCAAAAGAATACTTGACAAGAAATGAGTGTGGTTAAGCTCATGCATGCCCTCTAACTCTGCCTATAAGAAATGGAAAACTTTCCAGGTTCATTGAACCTGGTCATCTCTTTAGTACTTGACACACCTTTTTACAGGCTAATTTAGGTGATCAATACTATTCACATTCCCCACATAGATTTTGTTTGCTTGCTCTTTTAATTATCTTGATTTATTTTATTATTTAGGGACTCGAAATCAAAAGAATCTTTACCAAACTCTACTAGCTAGCTCAACTTATATGTCTTTAATAACGGGTGATTTACATATTGGTTCAAAAAAATGGCTATATTTAAAAATTGGTTCACAATATCTGCACAGAAGTGTAACTTTTTTCTACACAGAAGTATATTTTTTTTATGCACAGAACTAATTTGTAATTTTTGTCAATTTTGATACTATTTTGTAATTTTTCCTTTAATAATTTCCTTTTGGGGGTTTTCTTTGAGGATCTATGATTAAGTTAGAAATTAATCTTCATTTTAATATGTCACTTCCTTTCGCTCGAAATACCTTTACATATTCATTCTTCATCCGTTTCACTATATCTTTTACTATCTTAAAATGGAAAACCCTCCGTAAACTCCACCTTCACAATATTTTTAATTTTACACAAGATATCATTATTTTTTTTGGCTCACAGATACATACACATAATTCAATTTATATTTTTTACTTTATACTTAAATGTTTACAAAATTACTCCTAAAAATGTGCATTCTTAATTCAACTAATTTTTATTTTTCATAAAAAATGTGCATTCTCAGATCTGAAATGATGTACAAGGGAGTATTGTTTTCTTTAAGTTGAATGTCCTACAATATGCTTGTAGACTTCCTTCACAATGTCACATATTTCGATTTTTTAAATTTCTAGCTGAAATTGAAGTTTAAAGACAAAAAATTATGTGAGCTTGGTTCAATGAGGTTTTATAGTAGACTTTATTTATATTATTTTGTAATATTTAAATCAATATCACAAACACTGTTAGGTTTCATTTGGATGAATGAATTTGAAAATGAATTAATTTAAAAAAATACATATAACATATATTTTAAATCACGAATTGTAAGAAGATGTGAGAGAATGGAAAAAACAGAGAAAAAATAGGGATGGAGGGGTAGAGAGGAGGGATTTCACAAATGACATGATTTTGATATGGATTTAGAATTCCTCCATTTTGAACATAAACTCAAATCTAAGTATTTGTAAATTCACCTAACTTACTTGGAAAGAGTGGTTATTTGTGTGTGAAATTCACGGATTTTTAAATCCACTCATCCAAATGGAGCCTTAGTGATTTTGAGCAAAATTATATATGTCTCTTAGTCCAGAAAATTTTTTATACCGCTCACAATTTTATGTGAAGTTTTTTCTGGTATGAAGACCCCAAAATTACCATTTTCAAGGAAAGAACTCAACTGTTCTTTTCATTTCGTTTGTTTTTTTGTCTTGTTTATTGTTTGTAACCCATTTATTAGCTATAAATGTACACCCTAAGAATTCTGATATAATCGGTTATAACAAATTGTTATTTATTAATTTTTTCAATTTTTTTATTAATATATAATTTGTGTGAGTTAATATATATGTAAATGTTACACAATATAATGTAATGAATTATACTTTAAACTAACAAATTAATAAAATTTTAAAAATGATATTAATATTTAAAATACTAATAATTTTTTTTTTAAATTCAAGTATTCAACTATATATCAAAATCAATAAATAAATATTTTTAAAAGTATAGAATTCATATTTTAGATTTGAAATTTATTTTATAAATGAAATATAAATATGAATTAAAAACTAAAAAGAATTAATTTGAATAATAGAAAAATTGATGCAATTGAACTGCATAATAGTTTCTATCTTCAATGTGTTTCATATATTGCATAATATACAAATTTTTTATTTGACATATAATTGAGATATTTTACAGAAAAAAGTAGAATATTATGTAAAAGTAGAAATTGAGGTGTGTGATATATATAAATGGTGGAGTAATATATATGTTATATGCTAATAATTGGAGTACAATATTATATTTTATTATTTTATGTATTTTGATGGGAATTTATGAAGAAAATCACCATTGTAATTTTTTATGTATACTAGTATTTTTAGGGTGTGTTGTACAATAGGAATATATAGTAAATTCTAAATAGATTTTTTTGTCATTTTTATTAATTTTTAATATAGAAAACAAAAATATCATATATTGTAAATATTTCATAATTATTAAATTATCAATATAATTTTTAGTTATACTATATTCAATATAAGAGTAAGTCTCTAGTGCAACAAGTGAATCGTGCGATTCAAATGCATTTTTAAAAAATTGCTCTTTTTATTTCTTAAAAGTTACACTTATTATTACTGATTTTTTTTTATAATGCACTTTTCAATAATAACATGTGTGATTTTTAATAGTTATTAGTGTAAATTACAAAATACACTTGTTGCACACAAGAATAAACCATAGTTAAATTTATAACATCGTATTACGTTTTAATGATAAACACATTAAATAATTTTAATTAAAAGAATTTATATTAAAATTTAATGATAAATACATTAAAATTTGGGCCCATGTTATTAATTTATACTGGGTCACTTGATAAACTAACTTTTAACTAATATCAACTAACATTTACCGATAAAAAAAAAAACTATACTAACCTCTTTAGACAATACCTGATGAATATATTACTTATTTTTGGATTTTTTTCCGAAAATTGTTTAATATTTCCAAACATTTTTTCCTAATATAATGAAATGCAAAAATTTCTGAATAAAAAAAATGGATTTTAAGTTCATTTTTGAAAAAAAAATAATAAAAAATGACATAATTTTTTTGAAATAACATGGGAATGAATTATAAAATAAATATATATGATGTGAAAAAATACAATTTAAATTTCACGACTTGAGTTGGTTCATTAATTAATTAAGTAATAATAAGATGTAACGTCCATGGATTCTTTTCATTTTTTTAATGTAAATTTTCTGTAAATTTTGAAGAGAGATGGACATAAAAATAAAATAATCAATAAAAATACAAATTTATGAAATCCATGATAATAGGAGAAATTTATATGTTGTGTCTATCTATATCCTAACTTTAGGAGAAATTTACCGAGAGAATCCAAGTCCACACCTCCAATCACTATCCCGTGGAAATAAGAATATTAATTGTCAAAATAGTAAATGCAAATGGGCGAAAAAATAGAAACTAATTTTAGTATACTTTTAACATTTTTTTATGGACGTCTCAACTCTTTTTTCACATCAAAAAAAGAAAACAACTTATACTCATTAAAGTCATTAAAATATATTTTTTATATTTTATTATTTAATTCCATATTTATATATGAGTATATTTTCTTAATATGCGTACAAGTCAACCTATAAAATAAATGAGTAGGTCTTTTGTGAATTCAAGTTCACATTAATTCGTATCATTATTATGTGTAATCACTATCATTGTTATTCATATATATTATCACTATTATAAGAATATACTTAATATTTTAACAGTGATATATGCATAACAGTGCAGTGATAGTGTATATACATAACAGTAATAATTAATAAATCTAAATTTATCGTAACTTCGAGTTCATATAAGTTTTTGGGACGGAGGTAGTATACATATATATAGATTTAGTGTGTGTACTATGGACAAAAGTGAGTGCATATAACTTTGGGTCTTTGATCACACTTTGTAACCCAACTTAACCCACCCCTCAGCCCAATACACTAAAAAAAAAAAAAAAAACAGAGAAAAATAAATCAACATTTGAAAATGTGGAACGGATCACGACATCTTATTCTCTTCCCCTCCACAAATCAAAACTCGAAATTATCCATTCAAATCTCTGCAACTGCAAGAAAGCAATGCCACCTTCGTTAGACTTAACTAACTCATTCTACTTACCAAACCCCACCTCAATCAATTAGTAGATAATATCAGAATGATTATAAACCTCTCATCATCCTCTTCTCCTCACTCTCGTCTCAAATTCTTCAGTTCCAAAACGCCCATTACAGATTTTCCATTAAAAACCAGGACCCATTTCTCTAAGCCGTTATTAGCTTCAAGAATTTACAGCAGCAGACCGGTTTTTCTCAGGAATAGGGAATTTAGACAAGGAAGAAGAACAGAGTTTCGAACTTTGGCGATCGCGGGGCTTGATTTTGGTGGGCTCGAGAGTGCTCAATCAGTTATTGAAGCTGTAGCGGTTTTGACTGCTATTATCGTTGTTCACGAGAGTGGTCATTTTTTCGCAGCTTATCTTCAGGGCATCCGTGTGAGTAAATTTGCTGTTGGATTTGGTCCGATTTTGGCCAAGTTTAACTCGAATAATGTTGAGTATTCAATTAGGGCTTTTCCTCTTGGTGGGTTTGTGGGATTTCCTGATAATGATCCGGATAGTGATATTCCAGCTGATGATGTGAATTTGTTGAAAAATAGGCCGATATTTGATAGAGTTATTGTTATTTCTGCTGGTGTGATTGCTAATATTGTTTTCGCTTATACTATAGTTTTTGCACAAGTGGTGTTTGTTGGATTGCCTGTTCAAGAATCCTTTCCTGGGGTTCTTGTGCCTGATGTTAGGCCGTTTTCAGCCGCCTCACGGGACGGTTTATTACCCGGTGATGTTATTTTAGGTGTTAATGATGTTGAGCTTACGAAAGCTAGCCCGAATTTAGTTTCTGAAGTTGTTGATGTTATTAGGAATAATCCCAATAGAAAAGTACTTCTTAAGATTGGGAGGGGAAAAGAAAATGTAAAAATCAATGTTACTCCTGATAAGAACGGAGATGGTACTGGTAGAATTGGAGTTCAATTATCACCTAACGTGAAGTTCTCGAAAATTAGGCCAAAGAATCTCTTGGAAGTTTTTCGTTTCTCTGGCCGTGAATTTTGGGGTCTAACCTCGAATGTTCTTGATGGCTTGAAACAGACATTCATGAATTTCTCTCAAACTGCTAGTAAGGTTTCTGGGCCTGTTGCCATTATAGCTGTTGGTGCAGAAGTTGCAAAGTCGAACGCTGATGGTCTTTTCCAATTTGCTGCTGTTTTGAATCTTAATCTTGCTGTGATAAACCTTCTTCCTTTACCTGCATTAGATGGTGGTACTTTGGCATTGATCCTCGTAGAGGCTGCTAGAGGTGGGAGAAAGCTACCACTGGAAGTAGAGCAAGGGATCATGTCGTCTGGAATTATGCTCGTCTTAATACTTGGGGTATTCCTTCTTGTTCGTGATACATTAAACCTGGACTTCATCAAAGATTTGTTATGATTATTGGGCTGCTTACAGCTTAAACCGTGCTTCATTCTTAATCATGTCCAAGGCATATGAAGTTGCTCGGTTACTTGTGTTACCTTTCGAGGTTCACACAGCATACATTGGTTGCTTGGAGCTGTTGTTTCGTATAAGAACATATGATAAATCGGGTTTGACCCTTTCATATAAATTCCTAGCTAATGAGTATGCACTGTGTATGTTGATTGTTGTTTTTATACTGATAGCTCGACAAAATTTAATGAAATATGTAGATTCTATACTTATGATCCCTTGTATTGAATAGTTCTTGAAGTTTCTCTACTTAGAAGTTGGAGTTGAACACATGAGAGTGCATATTTCTAGCCTTTTGTCTTGGCAAATTCCTTAGAATTGTAGAATGGACCTGATAAAGGAGATGAAGCTGCCTTGGTGTATTTGGCCAAACACAATCGACTTGGGCTCGACTAAGATGAGTCTCTCTTACGTTTTCCAGCATTTAGTGAATCAATGGGTTTCATAATTTGTGTTCTTGATCATTTATGCATTCACTGCCTCTTCAGAGCAGTTTGGTTTTCCTCCTCATTTCTCTGATACGTGGGGATCGACTTTTTATCTTTACTGTGTTTCAATCTCGTATTTCATTATGTATGCTATATTGTTGTAATATAATCTATTACTATACATAAAGAGCGTAAAATTAAAAAATGGGCCAGTTAACTTTCTGTTCCCGGTTGCCCAAACCAGGAGATAAGTAGCACCGCCCATCCACACGTCGTCTCTTCCCATATTCAACAGGGATTCCGCTCTATTCTCCAGGTGGTGGTGTCGACGAGAAATTGGTGTGGTATAGATACACAGTGTGCAAGCGGCTGGTTTATCCTTCTTAGTTTATCGGATTTGCTTCTCTGGCTTTGGTTTATTTCCTCGATTTCCGTCTTCTTCATACAGAATCTCCATTTAGCCAACTCCTGCTGATCCGGTTTTTGATACGAGGTATGTCTTCCTGGGTGTTATCTATATGTGTGTGGGATTTGCATCTATATTGTTTTCTCTGTGTGTATGTGTGTGTCTCTTCAATTTCTTGTAATAACTCGTTGAGGAATGCTCACCAACTGTTTGATAAATTATTGCTCAAAACAAAAGAATTTACCAGCCCCTGGACGAAGTAGTACTATTCTACCAACATACAACGATATAAAACATAATGGATTTTATAAAGTAGCATTAGCACATCTAGAAATGCACAATACAATATGTGGACCATCAGACCTGGTGAATGATCTATGGATTTTGTGCTATAATATTTCATGAATCTGAGTTTCAAATGAGATTTTAGCTGTTAATAAAATGCTGAGAATGTTTTTTTTTTTTTTTTTTTACATAAGGTTTCACAGTAAGTATATAATTCATTTATTATTCATTTAATTTGATTCTACTTGTGGGTGTCTTTTATATTTTATAAGTTGTTGATATTCTTTAATCTTATTCAATAATTCACATTATCCATTGATTCTGTAAAACTAAATTTAGAGTAATTGAGCAGCTTATTTTCTGAAATATTATATCTTAGCAGCAATATACTCAAGACTAAGATTGACCAACACATGTACTTATTTGGAAAACAAAGTGTTGTAAATGAATTGGTAAATTGGTTTATTACCCATATTTTGAGATTTTAAGTTGACATTCTAGTTTGAGCTACAACTCTTGTGTCCCTCATGATTAAGAGAATAAATTAGCTTTTCTTCTGTGGCAAAATCACATTTTATGTTATTGCTTAGATTTTAGGTTTCATTTTTTAAGTAAGAACCTAAACCTTCAATCATACTATGATGTATTGAGATGAGGTTTGTTGGTGCAGTTCATATAAATTAAGAATTGAGGTGCTGACCAAACTAGTCCAAGTGTAGTGAAAATAAGTAAGAGTTGAAATAGGCAAAGTTGCAAGTGATATGAGGAAAAGATGAAAATATATATCATTGCACAAACTTCTTTCTGTTGTTTAACAGAGGCATACACACTATATTAATTTAGAAGAGGAAATTGTTCAATACAAATCACATTAGTTTAACTGGAATTTGAGTAACACAACATTAAGCCACCACAGGAAATAATTTTAACTTTTAACAGCAAGAAGATCATCACCGACCGCCACCACCACCGGATCCACTTCCGACTCCAACACCATGGCCAGCACCACCTCCTACTCCCACCCCAATGCCGATGCCAACTCCAATTCCTCCCCCACCTCCAATACCATGCCCCCCTCCAATGCCATGTCCACCAGCTCCACCTCCACCTCCCAAGCCTCCACCTGCACCACCACCTCCCCCTGCCCCTCCTCCAATTCCACCGCCTACACCACCTCCGAACCCACCTCCTGAGCCAGAACCGCCTCCAATACCGCCCCCTCCACCACTACCTCCTCCTCCACCAAGTCCACCGCCTCCTCCAAGACCTCCACCTGCACCACCTCCTACTCCACCCCCAGCTCCAAATCCTCCTCCTTTACCCGAACCCCCTCCTACACCACCTCCTCCACCACCACCAAATCCGCCACCTCCTCCAACGCCTCCCCCAGCACCACCACCAACTCCTCCGCCAGCACCAAATCCTCCTCCATGACCTGAACCACCACCTACTCCTCCACCTCCACCTCCACCACCACCTAACCCTCCACCTCCTCCCAAACCACCACCTCCGCCAAGCCCCCCTCCAGCACCACCACCTCCTCCAACACCTCCACCTCCGCCAAATCCCCCACCAGCTCCACCACCGCCTCCTAATCCTCCACCTCCTCCAGCACCACCACCACCTCCTAATCCTCCTCCTCGACCAGGACCATAACCTCCTCGACCTCCTCTACGTCCACCATATCCTCCCCTCGGTCCACGGCCGCCACCGTAGCATCCTCGCCTACTATACCTACAGTCATCATCCCTCCATTCCGGCTTTACAACTTCGTGATCCTCAAGAGTCTCCAAACTCAAATTCAGCACCACTATCATCAATAAGGCCAATGCACACATCCATTTGTGAGAGAAACTCATTGCTCAAAGTTTGTCTCACTTCACTTTGCATGCTCATCATTTCTCAAAATGGATCAATATATAGGGCTCATGCAACTGCCAACAATGGATTAGATTTCTACTTTGCCATTAATGTGTGCAGTTTGCATGGTTAAGTGACGCGTTTGAGCAGATGGGGAAGTAGCGCAAATCATTAAATGATGCAAATTGACCCTTCAAAAGTCAACCAAGCATATGGCTTGAAACTGGTTTTTATTAACCTTTAATTCTACCTACACACACATTATCCCCCTATGTTAATTATTTGAAGTCATTTCTAAAATTAAGGTTACTTAATTTTTTGGAAAAATGGTTTTTTTTCGTCGTTTATCTTTCATCTATTATGGTTTTGGTCATCTTAATTATTATTAAAATTCGAATTTAGTCTTTTATCTTTCAAAAAAAATTAATTTTTGTCCTTTATCTTTAAAAAAATTGATTTTCATCATTTATCTTTATAAAATTTTTGATTTTCATCCTTATCTTTTCAAAAAAGAAATTGATTTTTGTCCTTTTTAAAAGATAAAGGATTAAAATCAAATTTTAATAGTTAGAGGACCAAAATAATAATAGGTGAAAGATAAAGGACGGAAAAATTTATTTTTCCTAAGGCTGAAATAAATTTATTTGTTGTTGCTTGCTTTTAGTTTTAATTTAATCTGCATATTGAAGTACAATTACTTTGAGGATGGAAATGTAATACCCTCAAGTGATTAGAGCTCATATATTGTGGTTTATCATTTCGAATCATCATTTGATGGATTATATAAAAAATAAACAGAGATTTACAAAAACTAATAATCTCGTATATGTTGTATAAATATTACTAAATGCTCCCTTGTTCGATAACTTAAAAAAAATATTTTTTTTTATCGGTGAATGTTAGTTGTTATTGGTTAGAAGTTAGTTCATCAAGTCTCCAAGACTCAACCTTATATCTCCCTCCTATTCGTTCCCAAAAGGAATCGAACCCGGGCCACTCACTCAAATGAGAAACCCGGTAGTTAGGTGAGCTAACTCATCTGGTTAAAAAAAACAAAAAAACATTTACTTAATTAGTATTGAAAATCAAGAATTGTTTTTGGGTTGATTAATAAGGATAATATTTCAGTTGACTGGACTTGTTTTGATCAGTTTGAAACTTAGAATAAGTGTAAGGGCTGTTTCGTAATTTACGCATAGAACTTCAATTCGTGATCATGTTCTTTCTTTTACTAATGATTTCAAATCTTTTTAATTTTATTTTTCTTATTAAATAAAAGATATATGTGCTCTAAATATCTGAGCTATTCAACTTCGAAATTTACATAACTGAATTAAGATAAAATATAAAATGAAAATTACTCATACATCAATCATTTTATGAGTTGATTTTACTAAACTATATTACCTCCGTCCAACTTTTTTTCCCCACTTTTGTTATATTCTCCTCACAAAAAAATAATGAAATGCAGTGTAGGTCCATCCCTGAAATTGAACACTTATAATGTATGTTGGACCATTGGTATTGATGCCAATGATGCAAATGGCCCCCGCCTAGATGTCTGGCCGCTGGGCGCCTAGTCCAAATCGGCAGAGAAAAATGGTCAGGGTATTAAACCCCGTTTAGGCGGTCTTGGTCCTGCCTAGACGGCTTTGGCCTTAGCAGCAATATACTCAAGACTAAGATTGACCAACACATGTATTTATTTGGAAAACTAAGTGTTGTAAAGGAATTGGCTAATTGGTTTATTACCCATATTTTGAGATTTTAAGTTGACATTCTAGTTTGAGCTACAATTCTAATGCCCCTCATGATTAAGAAAATAAATTAGCTTTTCTTCTGTGGCAAAATCACATTTTATGTTATTGCTTAGTTTTTAGGTTTCATTTTTTAGTAAGAACCTAAATCTTCAATCATACTATGAGATGAGAAGTTCTTATAAATTAAGAATTGAGGTGCTGTCCAAACCTAGTTTCATAAGTAAGAGTTGAAATAGGCAAAGTTGCAAGTGATATGAGGAAAAGATGAAATTATATATCATTGCACAAACATGTATGCCTTCTTTCTGTTGTTTAACAGAGGCCTACGCACTATATTAATTTAGAAAAGGAAATTGTTCATTACAAATCACATGAGTTCAACTGGAATTTGAGTAACACAACATTAAGCCACCACAGGAAATAATTTTAAATTTTAACAGCAAGAAGATCATCACCGACCGCCACCACCACCACCACCGGATCCACTTCCGACTCCAACACCATGGCCAGCACCACCTCCTACTCCCACCCCAATGCCAATGCCAACTCCAATTCCTCCCCCACCTCCAATACCATGCCCCCCTCCAATGCCATGTCCTCCTCCTAAACCTCCACCAGCTCCACCTCCACCTCCCAAGCCTCCACCTCCACCAAAACCGCCACCATGTCCTGCCCCACCGCCTAAACCTCCACCACCTCCTCCGCCTCCTCCTCCACCTCCACCACCACCTCCCCCTGCCCCTCCTCCAATACCACCGCCTACACCACCTCCGAACCCACCTCCTGAGCCAGAACCGCCTCCAATACCGCCCCCTCCACCACTACCTCCTCCTCCACCAAGTCCACCACCTCCTCCAAGACCTCCACCTGCACCACCTCCTGCTCCACCCCCAGCTCCAAATCCTCCTCCTTTACCCGAACCCCCTCCTACACCACCTCCTCCACCGCCACCAAATCCGCCACCTCCTCCAACGCCTCCCCCAGCACCACCACCAACTCCTCCGCCAGCACCAAATCCTCCTCCATGACCTGAACCACCACCTACTCCTCCACCTCCACCTCCACCACCACCTAACCCTCCACCTCCTCCCAAACCACCACCTCCGCCAAGCCCCCCTCCAGCACCGCCACCGCCTCCTAATCCTCCACCTCCTCCAGCACCACCACCACCTCCTAATCCTCCTCCTCCTCCTCGACCAGGACCATAACCTCCTCGACCTCCTCTACCTCCACCATATCCTCCCCTCGGCCCACGGCCATATCGGCCACCACCATAGCAGCCTCGCCTACTATACCTACAATCATCATCCCTCCATTCCGGCTTTACAACTCCGTGATCCCCAAGAATCTCCACACTCAAATTCAGCACCACGATCATCAATAAGGCCAATGCACACATCCATTTGTGAGAGAAACTCATTGCTCAAAGTTTGTATGTCACTGCACTCTGCATGCTCATCATTTCTCAAAATGGATCAATATATAGGGCTCATGCAACTGCCAATAATGGATTAGATTTCTACTTTGCCATTAATGTGTGCAGTTTGCATGGTTAAGTGACGCGTTTGAGCAGATGGGGAAGTAGCCCAAATCATTAAATGATGCAAATTGGACCCTTCAAAAGTCAACCAAGCATATGGCTTGAAACTGGTTTTTATTGACCTTAAATTCTACCGACACACACATAATAGTATGATACCTCTATGTTAATTAGTTGTAGTCATTTCTGAAATTAAAGTTACTTAAGTTTCGGGAAAAAATGGTTTTTTTCGTCCTTTATCTTTTATATATTATGATTTTGGTCATGTTAACTATTAAAATTTAATTTTAGTATTTTATTTTTTTAAAATTTTGATTTGTATCCTTTATCATTCAAAAAATCTGATTTCCATCATTTATTTTTATAAAAAATTTGATTTTCGTCTGTTATCTTTTCAAAAGATTTTGACTTTCATTCTTGTTGAAAGATAAAGGATTAAAATCAAATTCTAATAGTCAGATGACCAAAATTATAATAGGTGAAAGATAAATGACGAAAAAATCGTTTTCCTGAAGTTTTAAGTGGTTGAAGTAAATTTTGTTTTCTTGCTTGCTTTTATATGTAATTTAATCTACATATTGAAGTAAAGTTACTTTGAAGATGGGGCATGTAATACCCTCAAGTTGATTAGAGCTCATATATTGTGGTTTATGATTTTGAATCATCATTTAATCTATTATATAAAAAAAACCAGAGATTTACAAAAACTAATAATCTCGTACATATATGTTGATTTAATATTACTAAATGCTCCTTGTTCGATGATTTTTTTCTAAAAAAACCCCCATTTACTTAACGAGTATTGAAAATCAAGAATTGTTTTTGGGTTGATTAATATATAAGGATAATATTTTAAATCACTGGACTTGTTTTGATCAGTTAGATACTTAGAATAAGTGTAAGGGTTGTTTTGTAATTTACCCATACAACTTCAACTCGTGATCATGTTCTTTCTTTTACTAATGATTTCAAATCTTTTTATTTTATTTTTCTTATTAAATAAAAGACATATGTGCTCTACATTTATATAACTGAATTAAGGTAAAATATAAAGTGAAATGAGTTCATACATCAATCATTTTATGAGTTGTTTTACTAAAATTTATTAATTATAAATTGTATCAGATGTTTTCACCTATAAATTAAAAGGAATAAGGTGATATTATAAAATAAAAAATAAAAGAGTATAAACCCACAAACCGGGTAAAGGAAGGAGTACGATGGTGAGATGTGCCTCATTAAAAATTTTGTAAACCACCCTAATGAAAAAAGGAGTAAGTCTCCTTTGCACCAGTTACACGGTGCAATTCTAGTTCATTTTAAAAAGTTAAACAGTTTATAACTGAAAAGTTAAACAGTTTATTACTGAAAAGTATATCTTTCATAGTTTAACTTTTCAGTAATAAACTATTTAACTTTTTAAAAATGAACTTGAGTTGCACCGTGTAACTGGTGCATACAAGACTAACCCTGAAAAAAGGGGTATAAAGTTCTTATCTTTAAAAGGTATTGTTATACGTACGCTTTCAAGACCATCGTATATTGGAGGCAATTTGAATTCAAAAAATCATATAAATAATTTAAAGAGCTTTTAATGATCCAGTTGGGAGATGGAGAAATATGTGAATAATAATAATCATAATATCAAAATTTTAAAATAGAAGACTCAGTCCACATTACCATTAATACTGCAGATAGATTCATTGATCAGGGCCTTAAATGCTCTATAGTCCCTACCCATGTGTTGAGATCTTTATATTTCTATTTTATTAATATTATTATTATTATTATTGATGAGAAAAAATAGAAATATATTCCCATTTTAACAAAACAAAGTAATAATATACTCTACTTCCTCCCTCCCAGAGGTATTTTCACCTTTGGGATTGCACTATTTTATAAAAAATTAGAGTGATGTGTAAGATTATATTATTATAATAATGAGATTAGTTGGAATGAATGTAAAAGTAATGACATTTTGTGTAAATATATGAATATTATGACTATGAGGATAAATTTAGAGTAATAGTTTTCATTTATAGGGTGTGAAAACAATTGTACGTAAGACGGACGAAAAAGGAAAGTGTAAAAATAATTATGGAACAGAGGGAATATAAAAGATGCATATTATTGGAGAGTGATGACACTCACATCTACCATCACTGATAATTGATAAAAATCGATCAAGTCCAATTAATCAAATCGAGCCTGAATGATATTCAATTGCTAGTAAAGAGACTAGGATTACTATAACAGAACACGGTGAGGTTGCATTGGATGACGGCATGATGACTCTCGTGATCATAGTAAATAGTCTCGAAAGTGGCGTAGCCGCGGGCCAACCGGAATTTTCCGGTGCCGCCGACCACCGACACCTCCCTCAGCCGCTCGAATTGAGCACTACTGCCTTGCACTTCCAATGTGCTACCTTTGTACTCTTCAGAGGTGAACACAATCGATATTAGGACATGAGTGTGGGACCCATCTAGAGCTGACGTCACGTACAAACCTTGGGCCCGTGCAATTTGGGCCGAGCTTGCCTCAAACTCTTCCGTTATTGGATCGTCGGTGCAGAACATTGCTCCAAATCTGGCGAAGCTAAGAAGTCCATCGGGCTGGCCCGTTACCTGAATTCAAGGTTGAAAATATCGGTAAATTTAAAAATTATAAAAAATTTAAGAGTAAACATTCAATACATAAATTTAACAAAAAAATTTGAATACATTTTATAGTTATGACAAATTTATATATATACACTACTTTTTTGGAAATTTTCTCGAAATTCATCGATATTTTCAATATTTTCTCGATATCTAATGATATTTGAATTAATTTGTGAAAAAATAAGCGATATTAATATTACAGACCGATATTTACTGATATCTTTTTTACTTTTTTAATGGATATTATGGAAATATCGTTTCTACCCAATATCAATGACTACGAAATATAGACATATATCGGAGAATATCGGGATATTCTCATCCTTGCCTGGATCACGGTGGCGTCGGGCCCACCGGAATAATCTTGGAAATAGAGTGTCATGCTGGTCTCTTTGGGCTGCCCTAGCTCTGCGGTTGAATATGTGAGCATGACAAGAAATAGAAGAATAGACAATTTGGATGCCATACTTATGTTAGATTTACTTTTAACTTGAGAGCTCAAAATTGAGGTGAAAAATGACTGATTTATACTTGTGTTTGGTGTCATTTGTTGGTTGATTTCGAACTAATTTATAAGATCAATTAGTGTACAATGAGCCGAAAATGGGAATATAAATCAGGTGGGACAGCTAAGAAAACTATTAATAAATATATTAAAATATGTTGCACTAATATAAACTATAGTTGGTTGCTTTAGAACTCATGAATGATATCCATGGGTTGCATAAGAGCCATAAATGGGAATATAAATGTAGTTTTCAGCTTCGATTATTCTTCATAGTGGCAGATATTAGAGGATTATTAATTAGTTTCACATAATACCTCTCCTTGTAATTTAGTAATATTTCCTTTCTAGTGGATGGTGGAATTTTCAAATTAGTCCGTTTTTAAACAAAAAAAATAAAAATAAAAATATACTTCATCCTCTCATATTTTCATAAATATGAGATATTATTAAATAATTTATATTTTCATCTTTGTCATTACTAATAATTTTCTTTTGAGAGATATGAGTAAGGGAGGGTCTTCAGTACAATATTGCACAGTGCAATATATGTCAAAAAAGAAAAATTTTGAAAACTCGCGAGTCAACAGGGTCAAAGTAATAAAATTCGCGGATCTTGAACGGGTCGGATCAAATTTGGGCAATTTTTAAATTCTAGGATTTTCGCTCCCAACTGGTGATACTGTATGAGTAAATTTATGTTACTATAAGTTCAAATATGTACTACTGTAAGAACAAATGTTGTTTTTTACACATATTTATTTGTTTTTGTAGAAGAAAATATGTTTAATACAATGTAAGATCAATATGTGTGTTATTATAATAAAAAATATTAGTTTTTCATAAATATTTATTGATTTTTATAGAAATCATTATTTTTTAAAATGTAGTAACACACATTTTACCTTACAATAACACACATGTGTTCATGTAGTATACATTCTAGGACTTCCGAGATATAATAACACATGTAAGATATTATTACATTAACAACATATTATCAATATAAAATTAATAATAAAATGAAAAATAAATTAAGAAACACATATTTGTTCTTGTAAAAATACATATTATCCTTATAGTTACTTTAAAAGTACAAAAAATTAACTTTTTAAGATGTAGTAACACAAATTTTGTCTTACAGTATCATACATATGTTCATGTAGTATACATTCTGGGACTAACAAGAATTTTTCTTGAAAATTTTATTGGATCCAATTTGACCCGCTAAGAATCCGCGAATTTTCATTTTAGGTATATTGCATGGGTCGTGTATGGTACAATATTGCATATTAGACTTTGTGATGTAGCACAAGCAAACAATGCACGACAAAAGAATGAACGTCTTGACACTACGTGTACTAGACGACACTCAATACGAGTTAAACCCTAATTTAATGTTTAAAATACCAAAATCCCTTCTCAAGTCGAGAGAAGTTCAATATAAAGATAGCAAGATGGGCTGCGGCCCATAAACAACAACTAATAAGAAAGAACAAGTCTTTAATAAATTTAAAAGGACTAAACTGGAATTAAAAGATAAATAAACTCTCAACATCAAATCTTCTTCGCCATACGATCTCTTCACTCCATAAACTCAAGGACAATCTCATCGCCATCATTCTCCCCCTCTAAAAGAAGATTCGCCCTCGAATCTGTGTCAATCTCATCGCCAAAATCGTTATCTCCGGCAAACAGAATCAAGTGTTTTACATTGAAGACTTCCGATGTACGTAAATGGCTTGGAAGTTTCAGGCGGCAAGCATTAGGATTGATCTTTGCCACTATCTCGTAGGGACCAACTTTACGCTCTGCCAATTTATTGTACTCATGAGCCGGAAATCTATCCTTCGTTAAGACTGCCCAAACAAAGTCCCCCACTTCAAAAGAGACAACCCTGCGACATTTATCAGCAGCAGCCTTGTACGCTGCATTGGCCTCCTCCAAACGTGTCCTAGTGCTAGCATGTATCTGCTGCAAGTCAGCCCACATATCATCTGTGCAACGATCCGCTGGTGCACGTGTTGGAAGTGGCAGCAGGTCCAAAGGACCCCTTGGCAGAAAACCATACACAACATGGAAAGGGGCCAAACGTGTACTGCGATTATGGGCCGAGTTATGCGCAAATTCAGCTTGGCTTAACATTAAATCCAATGATTTTAAATATGATCCAACCAGGCATCGCAACAAGTTTCCCAGGGATCTATTTACCACCTTCGTTTGGCCGTCGGTTTGCGGATGATAAGCGCTACTGAAATCTAGGCGTGTATTTGCCATGCTCCACAAGCTACGCCAAAAATGACTCAAGAACCGAGTGTCACGATCTGATATAATTGATGTCGGCAGGCCATGTAACTGGTAAATATCACGGAAAAATAATTGAGCCACATGCACCGCATTCATCGTCCGTTTGCAAGGAACAAAGTGTACCATCTTCAAAAACCGATCAACTACCACCAAAATAGAATCATGGCCCCGCTGAGTACGGGGCAATCCCAAAACAAAATCCATACTAATTGCGGACCATGGCTGAGATAGAACTGGAAGAGGGCGATATAAACCCGCATTTGTTGATGTACCTTTCTAAACTTGGCAAATGCGACAGCGAGCCACAAACCTCTCTACATCTCGGCATAAAGAAGGCCAAAAATAAGTACGCCGCACAAGCTCCACCGAACGATCACGACCCACGTGACCAGCCCCATGTAATTCTGAGATAATGCGGAGTCGGTGGCTACCCCAAGGAATGCATAACAACAGGTCTTTAAATAAAAAACCATCCACCAGAATATACTCACCGTGCACGCCCCCAATCAAGTTGGCCATCACCTAATCGAAATCAGGGTCTGAAGCGTATAATGATTTCAGCATCTCAAAACCCGTTACCTGAAGGTGCATATCTAAGAGAAGGGCATGGCGGCGACTCAAGGCATCAGCAACACGATTAGATGTACCGGACCGGTGCTTTATCATGAAATTAAACTGTTGCAAGTAAGCAGCCCAGGAAGTGTGGCGTGTCGAAATAGAATCCTGGGAATTAAGATGTTTGAGAGCATCATGATTCGTCAATAGAATAAACTCTCGTTGATAGAGGTAGTGACGCCAATAACGAACAGCCTGAACAACAGCGTAGAACTCTACATCATAAGCACTGTAGCGACTACGAGGACCATTTAATTTTCACTGAAAAATGCAATCGGCCGACCCAATTGACTAAGAACAGCCCCTATGCCAACCTTAGAAGCGTCACACGAGAGCTCAAAAGGTATATCAAAGTTCGACAATATTAACAGAGGTGCAATGGATAATTTTTCCTTGATGAGAGCAAAAGCAGCATTAGCTTCCGGTGACCAGGTGAAGGTTTTATGACGTATGCAGTCCGTAATAGGAGCCATGATGGTACTGAAGTGATGAATGAAACGTCTATAAAAAGATGCCAATCCATGAAAACTACAAATCTCCGTTAATGCTATAGGTGTAGGCCATGACCGAATAGCCTCTACCTTTGAATCATCCATATCAATCCCAGTAGCGGAAATGCGATTGCCCAAGAAAAGTACACTATCCACCAAATAATTGCATTTCTTCAGTGATGCAAAAAACTTTTCAGCCCGTAGAATGAGAAGAACAGCCCGCAAATGTCCCATATGCTCTTCCACGGATGCACTATACACCAAAATATCATCAAAGTACACGACTACACAAGTGCCAATTAACGAGCATAATGCCTGATTCATGACGCGCATGAACGTGCTTGGAGCATTAGAGATGCCGAAAGGCGTGACCAACCACTCGAATAACCCTTCCCGTATTTTAAATGCAGTTTTCCATTCATCCCCCGGGCGGATGCGGATCTGATGATAGCCACTCCCGAGATCAAGCTTGCTGAAAAATGTAGCACCACTCAATTGATCAAGGAGATCATCTAATCTGGGAATCAAAAATTGGTAACGAATAGTGATCTTATTGATGGCTCGACTATCAACACACATTAGCGCGCCATGTTCCCTCCTTTTTTGGAATTAAGAGGGCCGGGATGGCACACTGGCTCAGGCTCTCCATGCGATGTTGAATGTCACGCAATGGTGGTAATTCCGCGGGCAATTCAGGGGGGAAAATATCCTCAAATTCGCGCAAAAGAGGAATTACCTCAGGCGACAAGTTATTATCCTCAAACTCACAAAGCAACAGCAGAAATACAACAGGGGATTCACGCATCTCATATTCAAAAGCATGATGATTCAGAAACAAGACAATATCATTAGCAGGAGGTGGAGCATGAGGATTGTGATGCAATACAATACGCAACCCATTAAAAAGAAAATTGTATGTATTTAGGCGACCGTCATGAATAACAGCACAATCGAATTGCCTAGGACGACCCAGCAATAGATGACATGCATCCATCGGAACAACGTCACACCAAATAGAGTCTACATATTTATTCCCAATTGAAAAATTAGCGAAGACACAATGCGAAACCGAAATAGTGCGACCTTTCTGAAGCCATGCCAGGGAATAGGGTTTCGAATGAGGCTCCGTATTGAGACAGAGCTTTTCCACAGCAACATTGGACATCACATTCTCGCAAGCACCAGAGTCAATAATAAACCTGCACACCTTGCCAAGAATTGTACAGGAGGATTCAAAAATCTGATTACGCTGAGAAGATGGACTATCTGCTGGAGGAGATAAATAAGTATGTCGAATAACAAGTAATGGGCCTGAATCACCAGACACGTGCTCTTCAAGGATCTCATCAACCGAGGCTGTATCCCATACAGGGAATGTCTCCTCAGATAAATCATAACTCTCATCCACCAGAAAAGTGCTAGAAGAACCTCCCTTAGGGCAGGCGGACTGGCGGTGGCCCTGTTCACCACAACCGTAACACCGAAGGGAAGGGGCAGAACATTGAGGCTGTGGATGCAGCGGGGGAGGTTGTGTTCGAGGCTAGGCTGGTGCAGAAACGCCAGTGGTCTGAGGATGTCCAACAGGACGGAAAGGCAAGGAAGGTTGGCGGGTGAATTGTTTCTCCAGTAATAATGCACGTTGATGGGCTTCTGATAGATCAATCGGTGCAAACAGGGATAGTGTATCCTGAAAATTCTAATGGAGTCCACTGATGTAACGAGTCACTAATTGATCCTTCGATTCACGTAAATCCACACAAGAGATCAGAGAATAAAATTCCTCGGAGTAATCATCAACAGACTTCGAACCCTGTCATAACCCTTGCAAATGAATGAATAGTGTGTGGGAGTAGTTGTAGGGAAGAAACTCAGCCTCCATCTTCTTCCTAAATTTATGCCACTCAGTGATTTTAGATTTTCCCAAACGTTCGCGAGTGCGCTTCAATTGCTGCCACCACGCAGCGGCACGACCCCGAAGACGGGTTGCCACCAGGCCAATGCGATGGGTTGACGGGACGTCCTTAAAATCTAAAATATCCTCAACATTGGTTAACCAATCCAAAAAATCCGATGGCTCCATCGATCCTACAAACTCGGGTAATTCCACGCGAATACCCAATTCCCAGCGTGAATGCTCCCGTGCATCATGGATAGGGAAAGCACTACGGGCGAAGGGATTGTGCATAGAGAACGTCTCTTCATCCGCGGAATCATGAGCGGAGAGAACAACATCGTCCTCTGCATGGTCCATCTCCCGACGGTCGACGGGTGGGTGATGACGCGGCTGACGGTTGGCCAGCGCATGAAGAATATCGATCTGCTGAGTGCGCATCTCATCCTTGGCACGAGTTAGGGTCTCAATTTGGTGCTGCATCGCAGCCGTTCCAACGCACGTTCAACAGCAGGTTGACGTTTTGGCGGCATCGTCCAATCGAAACCTAGTCTCTGGATACCAAACTGATGTAGCACAAGCAAACAACACACGACAAAAGAATGAACGCCTTGACACTACGTGTACTAGACGACACTCAATACAGTGTAAACCCTAATTTAATGTTTAAAATACCAAAATCCCTTCTCAAGTCGAGAGAAGTTCAATATAAAGATAGCAAGATGGGCTACGGCCCATAAACAACTACTAATAAGAAAGAACAAGTCTTTAATAAATTTAAAAGGACTAAAACTGGAATTAAAAGATAAATAAACTCTCAACTTCAAATTTTCTTCGCCATACAATCTCTTCGCTCCATAAACTCAAGGGCAATCTCATCGCCATCACTTTGTGTATGAGTAATTATAGTGACTAAATAGGAAAATAAAGCCAAATTTAGGGAGTGTGATGCAGCAGCAGGAAGCATAAATATAGAATCTGTTGATTCAAACCTATGAATGTCGGATAATATGATCTTCACGATTATAATTGTTAAATCCGTTGATTCATAAGAATCAGAATATAATAAATAAGATCACGGGATAAAAGGGATTTAAACCCAATTCTTTTCAATATCAAAATCAACTCCCCTTACAATAGGCATGAGACGCCTATTTATAATACTAAACGAAATCCTAACAAATTTTACCAAATCCATAAAAGATATTAAAAATCTTAATAAATCCTATCAAATCGTGAAATATCTCAACAATAAATAAATATAATATATACTATTCTATATTTCATATCTCCACCATTCTCTCCCGCTTTGAAAGCTTCATCCTCAAAGCTATAGGAATTAGTATTAGCACGTTCAACGTCAGGAAAAACAATAACACAAAAATTTTTGGAACCTTTGACCTTAAAAATATCTGCAGTGCGTATCTTGTCCAAAACCTTGAGACGGTACTTAATCTTTGGAAAAAAAATTAAAATAGCTATCATTATTAACAAAATAATGATAATTATTAAAATTAAAATTTCCAAAATTAATTGGCTCATTCTTTTCAATTGTAGTATGCCCATGTTAATTAAATGATACAAGGGAGATAGGCCCAAGTTTTGATTCAAAGGCAACAAGCCCATTCCCGTGGTCCACATCCACGAAGCAGAAGTCCCCTGCGGGAAACTCATTTGGCACGGCGCTAACATGGCTTGGGACCGGTTGGTGGAGAACAGACCGCGGGTGGTGTATTTAGTGGACAAACGACCACGGGCGGCGCCGTTGGTGGCTATTTGGCCATGGGAGTGGCGGCGCGAGCAGCACCTTCGGCGGGCACTAGCGGTGGCTTCGTTCGTTGCATAAGAGGGCCGACAACAGGTGGTTGCTGCGCAGTGGTGCGTGTCGGAAAGAGGATGAGCGACGATCCGAAATGGTCAGTTGTAGGAGCCATCGAGCGAGGGGAACCCCAACCGAAGCAGGCGTCGCGCGCCAATCCCTTAATTAGGGTTGGTTACGAACTCAAGGATTAATTATGGTTCATATATACCTATATATACGCACATATGGATTGTATGATATACACAAAGAAATTCTCAGAAACTTAGAGAGAGACTCAATTCCTGATTAAATACTTGTAATTTGTATCATCTTCGACTGATTAGAAAGAGAGTGCCTCATCCTTGGATGTAGATAATTTTGGATCGAACCATGTAAATCTTGTTGTTGTTTAGATTTCTTCGTTCATTGATCTCAACAATCGTTTTCATTTAACAATTCCAACCTCATTTAATAAGATATATTCCTACACTTTCTCTCTCTCCACCTTGTCTCTAAATTCATGTTATATTAAGATCAAAATATCATTTTGATTGTTGTTAGGAGGAATTCATTGTCCAAATTAGCCACATAATTAATCAAAGTTAATAAATTCTTCCAACAATAGTACAGTCACAATTGTTAGTATTATAAGAAATTTATAAGTACAGACTGATCTCGGCCATAAATATTTCCAATTAAAAATTTTCTAGTGACAGCTATGAACAGTGACTCTTTGACTGCTTTTCCCCTAATTATATATAACTAGTTGAATTTCATGTCCTGATTTGAGTTTTGGTTGTATAAATTGCCCCCAATTGTTATGGCCCCAAATCAAAATATTTCCAAACTTACATTATCAATATTAAAATGTGTAATCCAATTAGACCAAATTCAATATGAAGACAAGTTATTGAACTTACGATCTTTAATCCAAAAAAAAATGTTTTATACTCCTGGTCAAATATTATACTTTAAAATTTGTTTCATGATAAGTTAATCATAACCTATTTTCATATAATAATTTTCCTTTAATTATTAAGTAAAAGTATCATACCCTATGGTCCAGAGGAATTCACACACTTTCTTTATTTGGACTTTTCACACCATATGTATACTTACAAAATTATAAATATATATATTCGTATACCACTATATTTTTTAAATCACGTAAAATTTCAAAAGTACAAATTTTCTTGTATAATTTTAATGAATAATTATATATACTTGATGATTAATGGAAAACGTAAAGTATTCTAGAATAATTTCAAACGAAGTTTTAAAAGTGTATAAAGAAAAATTGTGGGTTCCAGAAAATTTCTCATAATTGCATAACAAAAAATCTGCACCACCCATTGAATGATTCAATATATATTTTCATTAATATCATTATCGTATTAATGCCTATATATTCTCATTGTTGTAGCGCAAAGTATTATGTTCAACATTATTCACCGTACAATATGTATACTATTATTTGTAAAAATTAATATTATTATTGGTGGTGCACAGTGTAGTAATATATATGTATACATATATATAATAGGTCTCTTATTAACCCGAATTCACATGAACTCGCATTATTATTATATATAACCACTATTATTGTTATACATATATGATCACTTTTTATAAAATATATTTAAAATTTTAATTGTGATATAATATATATGCATAACATTGCTAGTAAACATACATAACAGTAATAATATATACACATAATAGTGATAAATTGATAAAAATTGAGTTGATCATGAACTTCAAAATTGATTCATGAACGCAATAATACAATGACATGTACTCCAGGTGATGAATATTTTTATTTTTATTTTTTTATCGGTAAATGTTAGTTGTTAGTAGTTAGAAGTTAGTTTATCAAGTCTCCAAACACTCTCCAAGCCAACTTTATATCAAAGAGGGAGCTAACTCACCTGGTTGAATATTTTTAATTATTAATTCAAAATTTTCTTTATATATTATAGTTTTTTCAAACTTTTAAAGCCACAGAATAATGTAAAGGGCATATCCAAGTTTGTAAGAATTAGAAGACTTTTTGTTGCATCATTATTAAAAAAAAACAAACAAACAAACAAACATAAATTGACAAATTTGTAAGAATCGGAAACTTAGTAAGAGTTTGGAAAACCACAATTAGATCCACTTTTTTTTTTTTTTTTAAAATAAAAGTGTATTAAAGACTACTTTTTAAAGTCAATTATAAGAAATGGTAAATTAGAATTAATGAGATTATTTGTATTTAAGGGGCAACCACAACCAAGACCACTTTTTTAGTCAAAATTAAAGGTAGAATAAAAAAAAAATTGAATAACAAAGAAGACTGAATTACTTTTTCTTAATCAAGAGATTATGTTCGTGCATCCACCCGCATCAAGTAGTTACTCGATGAAAGCGTGCGGAGGAGGCAGATGGTGTCATCAGTTGGAGAGAAGTGGACAAGGGCAACGTGATGGTGGTTCGACGAACTGAAGGATCGGTGGTGGAGAGGCGCGACGGCGTGCGAGGGTTGTGTGAGGTATTAGGGGGACATCAACGACAGCGCGTGATGAAGAGACCACGACTGCGATTGAGGTAGAGGCCACAGGTGCTCGTTGGGTACGAGGTGCTTTGGGGGTTTTCAGAAGTGAGGACTTTGGGGAGAGTTTTAAGCGATCGACCGGCGTCGATTGAAGTCATGGAACGTGCGATGATAAGGGTAAGGGCTCACTTGGTTCTGGCCTTTGTTTGAACGGGAGTGGCAAAACATGGATGTTCCTGGGTCATAGCCACCTTCGGCTTCATTGGCAATTTTCCGATAAGAGAATAATTGCTTTTTTTTTTCCTGTTTGTTCTCGAGGGTGTTTTCTGTATTGATTTGTTTTTTGTTTTTTTTGTTTTTTTGAATGATTTTTTTTTTGGAGAGATTAATAATCGAGAATAGCAGGTGACATAATAACGGAACTCTATGTTTTTTTAAGTATTAAAAGTATTATAAAATGGTCATTAGTACAGTCACAATTGGATAAAGTATTCTAAAAGTACACTAAAGTGCAGACATATTTTTTTTATAGTACAAACACAATAAGTATAATATTATTAGAAATTCAAAAGTGCAGATATGACTCGCCAAAAAATATTTCCAATGAAATTTTTTCTTGTGACAACTATGAATAATGACTCTTTGATTGCTTGCCCTAATTATAACTAGTTGAATTTCATGTCCTAATTTGAGTTTTGGTTGTATAAGTTGCCCCCAATAGTCATGGCCCCAAATCAAGATATTTCTAAATTTAAATTATCAATATCAAAATGTGTAATCCATATAGAACAAATTCAAAATGAAGACAAATTATTGAACTTACAATCTTTAATCCAAAAGTGTCATATCCTACGTTCCAGAGGAATTCACACCTTTTTTTATTGGGACATTTTACACTATGTACATACTTACAATAATATAAATATATATACTCATATACCACTACATTTTTTAAACCACGTAAAATTTCAGGAGTGCAAATTTCTTTGTATAATTTTAATGAATAATTAAATATACTTGATGATTAATGAAAAATGTAAAGTATTCTAGAATAATTTCAAACCAAGTTTTAAAATGTATAAGAAAAATTGTGGGTTCCAGAAAATTTCTCATAATTGCTTAACAAAAATTCTACACCACCCATTGAATGATTCAAAATATATCTTAATATTATATAAAGACGAAGTTATGAAATCAACCAAAATGCTCGATTTCAAAATTTCTCTATTCTCATTAATTCTGGCATTAAAAATTAATCTTGACCTTATAATTTAAGTGTTCGTACATTTTGATATTTTATAAATATATATATATATATATATCTTATACAAATTTTATAAATATATTTATAATATCAAATCTTATATCTAATTTTTTAATCTCAACCGTTCATCTTAATTTCTATAATTCAGTAAATTTCAACTCCATAAACATTATTATTCTCATCTTTTAATCTTATTTTTTCTTGCGTCTCATTACTTCTTCTTATTTCTCTTTTGATGTTTTTATTTATCGTATTCTGATATTGGAATTATTTATTTATCTTTTTATGTTCGAATTTTTTTTTTGCAGGTTCATATTTTACATCCAATAATTTGTTGAAATAATTTTTTTTCTATTGCAACACAATTTTTGTGGTTTTCTTTTGGAGGTAATGTTTAATTGCTATAATTGCAGATCTAATTGATTTAAAATTTTGATGTTTGAATTGTTTTCTTTTCTATTGTTACACAATTTCAGGGATTTATTAGGTAATGTTTGATTGCTATAATTGCAGATCTATTTGATTTAAAATTTTGATGTTTGAATTGTTTATTTGTCTTTTTAATATTTTTTTTCGTGTTCTTAATATTCTAATATTAATTTTTTATATTCTATTTTAATTGCAGGTTCGTATTAAAATAATTGTGTCTGCGACATACATACCGTAAGTTATGTTATACTTTATTTATAGTTCTAGAACCAAAGATGTTATAGAAGTATAATATTTTATATGTGTTGTGCATGCGTGCATATTTTTTAAGTACTTAATTTATTTACCGCAATATTGTATATACGTTGTGCATGTGTAAATCATTGATATACATATATGTTAGATTTAAGAAATCTCACACACACACACACACACATATATATATATAGTAAGTCTCTTGTGCACCAGTTACACCGTGCAACTCAAGTTCATTTCTGAAAAGTTAAACAAAATACTACTAAAAAGTTACACAAATTATTACTAAAAAGTTAAACCATTAAAGATACACTTTTCAGTAATAACATGTGTAACTTTTCAATAGTATTCTGTTTAACTTTCAGAAATGAACTTGAGTTGCACGTTGTAACTGGTGCATACAAGACTAAGCCATATATATATCATAACTCATTAATACACGTATATATAAATTCAATAAATCTTAACCAAATAAATTTTATAAAATATTATGTTCTTGATTATTTTAATAATATTTTTTTAATATATTCTTGATTTTCTTTTAACATACTTATTGTTATTATCTGATTAAATCCTTATGTGGCTGGGATCAAGATAACAAATAAGTATAATGATACTTGAATAATCGTGCAGAAAATGTAAATAACACAATGATTTGCCTAGGTCTTGTCTTGCAAGAGTACTTAAGTGTAGTCTTTGTATTAGACAAATTCGTGGGATCCTTCCAATGATGGCCCTAAGGCCATTTTTATAGATGATCCTATATAAGGTATGTGCGCCTATTATGCTCTGCTGGTCAACTAGTCCGTTACAAAGTTATTATAGGAAGTCTACCATTATAAATGGTAGTTTTCCTTGTGTGGGAATTAAATGATATTAATTATGCCCTAAATTGTGCATAATTGCTATAATTCCTCTATAAGAGTTGACCATGAGCTTGCTCGTGCCCGTAGGTGCTCGACTTGCTCGTGCACATAGGTGCTTGACTTGCTCGTGCCCTTAGTGCTCGACTTGCACGTGCTCGTAAGTGCTTAACTTGCTCGTGCTCGAGAATCTTGATCTTGCCCGTGCTTGTATACATGAGCTTTGTTTGTGCTCGCACTCCAAGTTCTCTTGTATTGGGTTTGGGTCTCGTCCGATTATTTATGGGCTTGGGCCCATTGTAATAATCGTACCACAACAATTGCCCTCTACTTTTGATATGCTCAACTCTTTGAGGTGTAACATGTTAAAAGTAAGTCAAGAGCAGAACTGGCTGGGATTAATAAGAGGTCTTGCCCGAGGATGCTTTGAAGTAGTTAATGTTGCTCCGCATGCCTCTGAATTTAAACATGTCTTGAAGAAAATATTCAAAATAATTTTTAATTTCTTCGAGACAGAGACGACTTCACTGCTACTACGTAGACTATGAAATCATGTCTCGGAAAAAATTAAAAAAATCAAGTCACTCTCTGAGGCTCGTCTTCATAAAGTAAAATCCAGAAAATCCTACTCTTGAGATGGATCAATTGAGTTAAATAAGATGTATGAGCTCACATTCATTGCAGAATTTAATTTAGCCCAATCCATTGCGTATCTTAATTTGAAATTCAAAAAATCTAAATTCCATAATTAGAGAAATTCTAATTATATGGAGAGAAAATTATCAAATGGAAACACAATTCCCCTACTTGCGGCAATCAGTGGCGTAGTGCTTTGGGAATCAATTCCAATATTCCTCCAAAATATGCTAATTAACCACGTTGCTTTGGGTCTTGATAATTTTTCTCAGCCAATCAAATCCTTCCTTCCATGGTTGATAGTGGAAACTTTAGATTCTAAGTTAATTTCAAGAATTGCGGCCAATATATAATAATTCCTCCATATCATATACACATCTCTTCACGATTTCGAGCCAAATCCAAATTTAGCGCCTTCAGTTTTTTTACTTTTGAGAAGTAATATGCCATCCACCATGTATTTGGAAATCAATCAAAATCACTTGACAGAGTCTAAAAACACGCGTCTGTCCTTCTTCCTCAAAAAAGAAACACACGTCTGTCAATATATATATATATAATTCCTCCATTCGTCTAGTTAGCCTTCTTGAAGTATACGAACACGCGGCCGCCTCACCCAAAACTCTACGCGACGTCAGCAACGGGGCTGCTCCAGCGCGCGGTCTTCTCGCGACGCACCAACATTATCCTGCCCGATTACGATGACCACCGGAGGTACTCCAGCATATAAACTTAAGATGGACTACACAACAACGATTGAGCTTCCTCTTTGGATTCTTTCGGTTGTAGGCGGACTATGGTTCCCCTACCTGCAGTTTGCGACATCGCTCGGTTATAACCTCTTCGTCGGTTAGCACGCCTTGCTTGTTTTCACACTTGGTGTGAAACAAATGATTTGATTCTGTAAAAGATGTATGCCCTAATCCTAAAAGACTGAACATGCCAACATGAGGGGAAATAGTTATGTTGTACATCCTAGTTCGCCTGCTTTTTATAGTGATGAGTTTGATATCTCTCAAGACGGCCAAATGAATGTCCAATGGGCGTGAAATCTTCGTCTCCGGGCTTCACTCGATGACAAACGGAGAGACGCCTCTTGCAACGGTGGCCTCACCGATTGAATCGCAGTAATGGCCGAGCCTTCTTCTCAGAATTTTGCAGCTGTAGGCGGACCTCGATTCCCCTACCAGCCGTTTGTGACATCGCTCGGTCATTACGACGTAGACCATTGACTTCATTGATCTCAAATTTTAAGTTGTGGCATATCGACAGACCACGACCTCATTTGGATTTATGGCGGCACGGTGATGATCGATAACTTGGAACAAAAGCAAAAGCTTACAACCTCATTTGGACGTTCAAAATTGAACTTTACTTTCATCCAGCACCCCGAACTTATGACGTAAGCGGCGAAGCTCTTCTTCGCCAGCCTCTGCTACGGGTAAATACATTCGTATATAAACACGTGCTAGTCCCCTTTCCTGTCCAACACCTCCCAGGTTCACTACGGGAGTGACTGCACTCTACAGCAACTGACGGTGCTCACAAACGGGTATATATATACATATACATACATCAACTGACGGCGATCACAAACAAGTATACATATACATATATTCGTACATATATATTTTTTTTTAGGCCGGGGTCATCGAAGAATCAAAACTCCAAAAGAGGGCTTGCAAGGAAACTCTTTAATGATCTTAGAAAATTGATAGAGTACTTCAATGGCGAATTTTTTGGAGAATATTCACTTCGTCTAGTTTAAATGGACACTCCTAGTTGGAAACTTCAACAAGTTCTCTTCTCGTCACTTGCACCTGGTTGACAGTGGTTCATACGTTCGACGGCTGTTGCGAGCGGTCGACTAGAGCTCGACGACGACCGATAACTAACCCACTTCTCTCCGCCCAATATCCCTGGTCTTGCGATGCAAATGGCGGTGCTCTACCGTCACTAATATCGGCTATTGTATAAGCATATTCTTCAGCAAATGCCGATCATAACCAGGTATACATATGTGTGTATATATATATATATATATATATATTCTTTTTATGAAAAAATGAGCCTGTTGTTGTTGATAACTAGTCTCATGTTAACTCGTTAAGAGTGGCGATCAAGGTCGTTTCTAAGCGTCCGACGTCAGTGATGGCTTCCTGAACTTAGAACTTTAGTCTGAAGCATTGACAAATTGGTCTCCAGTAATTGAGAGATATTAACCTTAAGGGCCAAGAGTAGGATAATTTCCTCATTGTCTGTACTAAAGGACTTTTGGGGAGAATCTACGTGGCCTTTGAGACAATTGATTGGGCAAGCAACTATTGTTCCTGTGATAGCTGATAAGACTTAATAATTCCCTTACTTCAAGGAGTTATACTAGTGCTTGTAGACACCATGATGCTGCTTGTCATCTGGAATAACTTTTAAAGTAACTTTTGGACGAGCTAGAGCCTGACATTGGATAGAACTATGTTGTTGCCGAATATTTAGCCAATCACCCCTATTGTTCGGTTCCTCGCTCCCCAGAGTCTTTTCTAAGAATTGATATGACTTGTTGGCACTGTACTAACTTTGAAAGTATAGTGACTCAGAATGAGCTTAATTCTTAGCGTGGAAGATAGGATACACTATTACATATCCTATTCATGTTAAAGGACGGGTCAAACCCTAATAGGAATGGTAATGGTGATATATGATATGATGGAAGTAGGTCTCTTTTCTTCTCTTCATTCGGCCGTCACGTACGTGCTTCAGTATTGGGAAATTGCCCCAGACAGCTGATGCCTAACTCGTGGTTTCACCTTATGAGCATTCTGCTCATCTTTTAAGAAATTCTGATTGTATCAACCAAGCCATCTGAAATGGACTTTTCTTTGATATTCGTTGTGATTGGACTCATGAACTTGAGATTGTTTATCTGAGAAATACATGAGGATACCACCTTGCTAGCTACTCAGATGTTAGCTCTTTAGACCGCAATCCTGTTTACCTGAGCTCCAACAGAGATGTACCTTCGACGCAAAGCCCTCAAGTGAAGAAAAATGCTGGGACAAATGTTGCACAGGTGCAAATGGAAAGAGCAAGAGAGAATGACGAGTAGCAAGGTAAAATTTTTACTACCGTGCAAGAATTTTCCTATGCATCGCTTAGACTCTTAAACAACTGCTCAATAAGGATCAAAACAATAATGAGGTCCAATTGAGAATATTGTGCTCTGTGGTCAATGCTCGATCTACTTTGCTTTTACGGACGCAATTCGAGTCGCTTTGCATGCTTGTCAAGTGTGGACTCTTTATGCCCCCACTCATATTGTGATCAATTAATATCATCAAAATAGTTTGATCATGTCATATGAGCTCGGAGTTGAATAGTTTGAAATAGTGGACGTCCAAATTCTTGATAAGATAATCTTGTCCTTGTACAATATTTGGACTTTGCAGTTATGCTCTCATAAGCTTGTGCTAGGGAGATAATTAGCTCGCCTAGACATAAAATTTTACCAACTTTGATTGCAAGATAATTAGCTCGCCTTTGAGTTGATGTTGCCCGTGTTGAGAGATAATTAGCTCGTCAAGGGACTTTATTTTTAAAGGATTGTCCTCGTCAGCTATATTTGTCGAGCTAAATCCACCGCACCTCACACTAAACTCAATTTGCAAGATAATTAGCTCGCCTTTAGTTTAGATCGGGCGACTTTGGCTCCAACCGTAGTCATAGGGAGATAATTAGCTCGCCTAGACGTAAAATTTTACCAACTTTGATTACAAGATAATTAGCTCGCCTAGACGTAAAATTTTGTCAACTTTGATTACAAAATAATTAGTTCGCCTTTGAGTTGGTTTTGCCCGTATTGAAAATATATTTTTTAATAATTCTGCGTAATACGCGAGTTTACGTACAAGTATATATATATATATATATATATATATTCATTAATATTATTATCGTATTATTATCTATATATACTTTTTGTTGTAGTGCAAAGTATTATGTTTAATATTATTCACCGTACAATATTTATAATATTATTTGTAAATTTTAATATTATTATTGGTGGTGCACGGTGTAGTAATATATATAATATGTCTCTTATGAATCTGAATTCACATGAACTCGTATTACTGTTATATATAACCACTATTATTGTTATATATATATGATTAAAATTTTAAATTGTGATAGAATGTATGAATAACATTGCTAGTAAATATAAATAACCGTGATAATATATACGCATAATAGTGAAAAATTGATAAAACTGAGTTCATCATGAACTTGAATACATATGTTTAAAATCTTGAAAAAAAAACCAAATTAATTGACGACAAACTATCAAAATCCATCACTCTCATTATCTCCTTAATCTTTAAAAAATTATTTCATGAACGCAATAATACAGTGCCATGTACTCCAGGTGATGAATATTTTTATTTATTAATTAAAAAAAATTATGATATTATTAGTTTTTTCAGACTTTTAAAGCCAAAGAATAATGTAAAGGGCATATCCAAGTTTGTAAGAATGAGAAGACTTTTTGCTGCATTATTATAAAAAATATAAATAAAAAAAGACAAACATAAATTGACAAATTTGTAAGAATAAAAAATTTAGTAGGAGGAGTTTGGAAAAATCACAATTAGAGCCACTTTTTTTAAATAAAAGTGCATTAAAGACCATTTTTTTAAAATAAATTACGAGAAAGGTCAAATTAGAATTAATGAAGATTATTTGTAGATACCATTTATGGGATAACCACAACCAAGACCACTTTTTTAGTCAAAATTTAAGGTAGGACCAAAAGAATTTTTGAATAACAAAAAAGACCAAATTACTTTTTCTTAATCTTGAGATTACTTTTTATTAATCATACTGACAGATACACTGCTACAGTCCCTTAAGCTGACATGCTACAGTATCCAAATTCAAAATTTAAACGCTATAGTGTGATATAAACAAGTGTACTATAATATAATTGAGAACACTATAATATATATAACTGAATATCAATAGTATATACAATCTTATACTATAGTATAACCAAAAAAATATTACAGTATAGCTCACCATCTCAAATACATCAATAGTATAACACACTAATCCATTAAAAAAGAAATTGAATGTCCACCTTTCAGATGAGGGGTCCAAATACTCACTGCTCGATCCTGATGCGCATTTTGCAAATATTAGAATTATTACTTGATATTATACAACAATGTGATTCGGGTCTACCTTGATCTAAGAATATGCAACGAGACCAACCTGCAACTCACTCCTACGTATCAGAAATTATGTCTTCAAGTGAATCATTCGTCTCCTTTACATCAAATAAGAGTAAAATTAGTGGCGATATAGAAACATGTACAATGGTACAAGAGTAACTAATTATAGACCAAAATGTAGGGTCACCGGCCTTCTCTCACGACTCACGGTTTGGTTAGGGACCGGGGTTCAGGCCACCCGTTGGGTGGACTCAAAACCGATGAGAATTGATAGGCACCAAAGTCCCGTGGTGTAGGATTGTACACCAACACTATAAATTTTCAACTCTCATTCACGATTTTGGTCAATCATTCTTGAGAGGAGAAGCACAATAGCCTTTTATATGGTGGCTACCGACAACACCTAGGATTAAAGAATAGGACTTAAGCTTTAACCAAATGGGCCAAAATCAAGTGGGCTCAAGCCCAACACAAAAATTGATTGCTTGAAGCTCCAATGCTTTAACTGATCTGACTTAATAAACATAACATATATTGGAAGTTTATTGGTTTTTCTAATATGAAGTTCAATTAAATTAGCATATAGTATCATCTTTGACTAAAAGAAATTGCCCCAAAGCAGTGCATAAGATTGAAGATTGCAGGTGCTTTCTTGTGAGGCTTAATTAAAGTATCATTAGTAACTCCAATAGCATCTTGGCCAAAAGGGATGTAAAAGTTACAAGTGAAGCATATATAATAAATGAACATGATATGATGGTTACATATGAATCATTATATTCGAATTCTTGTAACCCATTTTGGGAAGAAGAGCAAGGGATGGCATCACCTCAGACCTTGGAAACATCTCATCACTGAGAAGAGATGAATCGAGGTCTTCCGACTCCAATTGTAACATATGGCGCCTTTTTACTTGAGCAGAGTGCTCTCTTTGCTGCTCAAACTCCTTCTCTATAACTTCTATATATGATTCATTTAGGGGGCGCTTGATATGAAAATTCTTCAATGATAATGGGAGTGAGGATAAATATAGTAATTATAGTAGGTAATGAGAACAAATGAGGTATACAACATTAATTTTCCTTTTAAATAAGGTAATCATTACCCTCATTTGATTATCCCCATCTTATCCTATAATCATCCTCCTCAATCAATCCCCCATTCCACTATCAACAACCTTCTTTTTTGTTAACTTATTCCAAAATTGGAGCACAACACTAATGATGTAACCACCATGAACACAAACTCTCATTCAACATATGTAAGGGTAAAGGAGGAAAATAAAATTTCATTCTCATTACCAATGAAGAATTTGAAACAAGCGCCCCCTTAGAAAACATTGAAGCTACATTGTGCACGAAATACCCCTTCCCCATGCAACATCATTAAACATATGTAGCATTTAATGTGCATACAATTAAACCATCAATTCTTAAACCAAGAGAATGTTAAACAAGCATAAGCTTAGTTGTGGAAAATGCATTACCGGAAAATGATTTTATAGGTGCACTTTAAATGACTTCTTCAAGAATGGAATAAGCATTATAGTGCTAAATTTTTGCTACCACAATGAAGCTATACTAGTATGTCGAATCCACATTCATCCAAGTCACTTCAAAGATAAATAGCTAAGGTATAAAAGTGATGTCATTATAAAGACAGAGGAATGATAAATATACACTAAGGGCACATGTGAGAGAAGTAACACCCCACCATTGTTGTTTATATGGTAAGCAAATCACCACAAGCTTTGAGTGGTGTAGCAGTCGTATCATCGATCGAACTAGACAGATGCTCTTCATTTTCGCCCAATAGAGACTTAGATGCTACTACCCAAAAGAATAAGATAAAACATCAATGTCTCGGCATCATTCCATCTAACAAATTGACAAAAAACAGAGCAAATCAAACTAACTTATGTTGAGAACCCCAAATGTAGTGAATAACACAAATTGAAGATACAATAAAAATTCAAAAGATCAATACATGTAAAACACAACAGTTTCCAAGCAAATGCATATGCAAATACCTGCAAATTTTATAGCAGGTTCAGTAATAAAAATTCACTAGAAAACAGAAAAACGAACAAAATTGACTGAAATTACAAACCCCGGGTTCAGTAAATTGACCTTTTAAAAAAATTTAAAAACAACAAATTACTTGTCAATACCTATAAATTTTAAATGAAAACATACCTGCATTTCCAACTAGTATGTCCGTCTCATCCTCATCTAATAGTTCACCATCCTCAAAGTCATCTCTCTCCCAAGAGAAGCCACCGTCTTGAATCCTAAAGTCATCATCCTCTACATCTGATATATTGAACAAAAAAATAAGCAACATGATAAATAAATCAATTCTGATAACCAAGGATGACAAAAGTTAAAAAAAAAATCAAAAGAACAAGCAATAACAAGTACATCAACTCTAATTGAAGGAAATAAAATGTCAGCCCTCTTCTTCCTTTCTCCTCCCCCAATTGCTTGAATCTGGGGCTCCGTTATCTGATTTTGAATCTAGGCTCCGCAGGAATAAAACTCTATTTTGATGCTCAATAATCAACATCTTCTACTCATGCTTGGAATCGGAGGAAAACTCCCTCTTTCTTCCTTCTCCCTCCGCCATCCGCCGTCCCCGCCGGAGAAAGGGTCCATCTATAGTGGGAACCTAAACCTTCGATTAGAATCAACCCTTACTGAAGAAAAAAACAATACAAGAAGGAGAATGATAAATATGGAAAATCTTACCTCCCGTAGCCGAAAAATGCTAAAGATGATTCACCTCCCATCTGATTGCCCCCGCATCGAGGCCACTCTCTCCTCCCGTCGAAATTGTTGCCCCCAAACCTCACCTTACCACTGTCCACCTCGCCACCGTTCATTTCCATCAATTCGAGTACCAGCTCTGAACGAGATGAAAAAAACCCTCAGGCTCTATTTGGATGGGCGGATCATCTTTTGCACTCTACATAGATTATTAGGAGATCTTTTATCAGATTGCAAAATATGGAGTAGTCCCGTGAACCCATCTTTTTTTTTTTATCGATAAATGTTAGTTGTTAGTAGTTACAAGTTAGTTTACCAAGTTTCCCAAACACTCCAAGCCAACCTTATATCTCCCCCAATATCTCCAAGCCAAACTTATATCTTCCGTAATTCGTTCCTAAAGGGAATCGAATCCAAGGCCACTCACTCAAGTGAGCAGCCCGGTAGCCAGGTGAGCTAGCCCACCTGGTTCCCTCAATATCTCCCTGAACCCATCTAGCATAGAGTGGAACGCGAGCTCATTGCTCATGAGCTTCCTATTCAAGATGGCCTCATCGATGTGATCGATGTACTTTTTACTAGTTATCTCCTTCTCTTGACTCATCCTCATGAACCTATACGACGGCTTTTGGCTAATTGATCTTTGCAACAAAGTAAAGAACGAATTCTGTCCTAGGTCTGAGAAGTTATGGAAGGAGTGGAGTGGTAAATTTGTGTACCACTTGTGAGCAATCTTGCCTAATGTCAGCGGGAACTGGTAACGCTGGTTGCGTCAGATGCTCCCCTTCCTGTCTTGTTAATTCTGTATTTGCTGAGCGGGCTCTTCGAACCTCTCCAAGGGCTCCTACCATGGAGAGTATCCAGGGCCTAACCAGCCTTGAGCCAAAACACAAGAATGATCTCGTCTTAGAAGGGCACTTTGAGAGAAGCCGAGTTATCTCCTGACCAAGTTTCCTGCCTCAAGGTCCTCCGTGTGCATAGGGTACTTCAAGGACCTTGTAAGGGACTCGGTGATGGTGGAAGTAGTTGGTATTACCCTATTAGCAGGCCACGAGGATGACCTCATGAAGTTTTTGGAGCTCATATCTTGATGTATGCTTGAACGACGGTTTTTCCTCTAAGAGTGTGTTTTGTTTAATGGACTAAATAGTCAATCCCCTAACACAGGATTATTCCCGCAAACATGTTTTGGCAGGAATAATCCTGTTTTAGAGGGATTGACTATTTAGTCCATTAAATAAAACACACCCTAAGTAGATTTTACTCTCATGCTTCCTGAGCCTTCAGGCTTCGTGCATATGCAGTTGGTAAAACTTCCTCGGGGCTAACTACAAGCTTTGAGCAGCTCATATATTGCGTGCCTTTATTCGTAACTCCTTGATGGAAAATTTGACCTATTCTGGAGAGTCAAACTCAAGTATTAGAAAGGGTTGAATCTTTCTAGTGTGATGTTTTGGCTGGTTTTGTCGAAAGAGTAGTTGTAACAACCAGGGTGGCCATATGAGTAGGTTTGAACGTGATGGCCACGTTAATCTAAGGAGTTGGCCTGGGGGCGGTGGCTACTAATTAAGCAGTTGATGACTTATAGTTCATGACGACTATAGCTTTGGATTTAGATTTTTCCATTTCATAAAAGAAAAGTGGTTGATACTGTAGATAAGAAGACTAAAAAACCTTGGAGTTTTTCTTAAAAAATAGTGAGTATATTATTCAAGTTTTTGGGGGGATTTTTCTGAGAATATGAGGTTAGAAGATCTTCTTCCTCTACCGTCAATTGTTGGATTCTAAATATTTAATAGTGATGACTGATGAATGAATGAGGCTTTGATGATTGAGTGTTTAACTCTTGTTAGTCATTAAATGCTTTGAAAAATATGCAATAAATGAATAACAAGAACACCAAAATTTATCAAGTATTTATGAGACTTGGAACTAAAGGTTGGGAATCCTTTATTTGGCCATTTGAGGCTCTATTTATAGTATACATGTTACCCCTAAGGGTTGACTTAACAGCTTGTCTTATCCATGGAATTAATGCAAGAATTTTAGTTTTTATTCTATGAGAGATTTATTCTTGTGGACAGACCTCGGCCAGCAGTTAGGCGCCACGTGGATGGTGTCATAAGATCACCTTAAAAAAGGTTAATTTCCTACATAATATGGTATGGTGTATTTGTACCCTACCTATGGCAGTTTGATCTCTTTCCTCAATATAGGCTGATTTAGTTGACTTTATGAGACATCTCCTCTGACATATTTATGGTTTGGTTGAGTTGCTCGCTAGCATAGTGAACCTCTCTTAAGTCTTTGTTTGGTAACCATGCTCGGGGTGGTCCGATCCTCGATCTCACCGACCTTCGATCTTCTTGGCTTGTGATGGAAAGTTTCTTACCTCAGAGGTCCAAACCTTGCATGAGCAAGATAGGATCTCCGGACTCAATGGTTTTTAAAGGCAAGCTTCTTGCCTCAGAGGTTCGAAGCTCGCATAGAGGAAACAACTTCAATGAGTTGTCCTAAGCTCGACCTTGATTAGATTCGTATGAGATCTCAAATTATTCATGCCACAATAAGTATTAAATTGAAAATATTATTGAAATATTTCATTTACTATCACTATCAGCAGCAAATAGCCTCACCAAAAATATCTGTTAAGCAGGCACCAAATTAAACAAACTAAAACAAACACACACATAAAATAGAATTATTTTTCATCTTACCTAGTTCGACGGCAACTTTGAGCTCCCAATTTTGAAAAAAAAAAATGAACGACACCTGTTGCCCCTGCCGTTGAACTTGAAGAGCGTTCTTGGGGCTGCTCACATATGTATGGGGAAATAAGGTGAAAAATGAGGTAGAGGCAAATGTAGTAGAATTACACTACAAAAAAAAACTGGTTTTAGCGACCGATTTTGCGATCGAAAGTGGTAGTCGCCTCAGCAGTCGCAAAGTATAAGATCATATTAATTTGCGACCGTCGTGAAAAAAAATTTGGCCCAGGTCCCAGCATTGTAACATATGCACCGTACCTTTTATTTGAGATTAATTACCCCATTATTCGGGCCTGAGAGGGATCAAACACGCAACCTCTGGGCGACTTAGAGGTGGCGTGTTCCACTCGGGCACTTGTCGTTATTGTTCATTTTTATGTCATTAATTGTATATAACTTCAAATTGAATCACATTTTTTTTAAATGCTTCTAATTAGATGAGTATTGTTTCTAATTTGTTTATATATATATATATATATATTTAATAAATATTATAATGTTGTAAATTTATTATTTAACATTACAAAATTTATTAATTTGTTCATTTTTTTTTCAATTAATTGTATTTAACTCCAAATTGAGTCACGTTTTCTTTAAAATGCTTCTAATTTATTGCTTATTGTTTCTAATTTTTTTATGTATATATATATTTCAATAAATATTATAATGTTGTAAATTTATTATTTAACATTACAAAAATTTAATAATTTGTTCAATTTTTTGCAATTAATTATATTTAACTTGAAATTGAGTAAAATCAGACATCACGAGATGAGTTTTAACCTCATCAATGCTCAAAAATCTCTTGTTACCGCACTTTTTTCTTGAACAAGGACATCTAATCTGGCCATACCTATCCATGCAGTGTGGATTACGAGAGCAAACTTAATAAACTCATCAATGTTCTCGTTAAATTCAGTGTTAATCGATCCTTGTATCAAACGAGGTATTTGATACATCCAACGACGATCAGAGAGTTTCATCTGATTTAAATTAAGAATATATCACATTAGAATTATAAAAAAATCGCCAGGGTTTCGACTATAAACAAGCATATCCAATTTTTTTTTTAAAATCCAGTAATATAATCATACATCAATTACACAACAAAATTAGGATTAATCTCCAATAAAAATAGATATATCCATAAATAATTAATGTACAACATGCAAATAGTGTTAAATTTATCACAAATTGAACACACAAATTATGCTTTATATCTAACATGTATTTTATCAAGAAAATAAATTTTATTCAACATTAGAAATTAAACGGTAAAAATGTAAAATGGTATGGTCAAATTGAAGCAACGAGCACAATGTGACAATGGACTCGAACGATTGCAACCAACACGTTAAAACAATATTTCTTCACATTTGAGAGATTTTTTGAAGGTTGGGGGGTAATTTTTCGCGAATGAAAAGGAAAGAAAAGGGCATAAGCTATTCTATATTCAAAATTTAGCGATCGTCTTTTTAATTTAGCGACCGCCAAGGCGGTCGCTAATAATAAACATCAAATTGGGCAATAATTGCCCACCTATCCGCTTCCAGATCCGAAACTTAGCGACCATCTTTTCGGTCGCTAATTTATTGACTGACCAAATTAGCGACCGACTGAAGGCGGTCGCTACTTTATTTTGATATTAACGACCGCCAGGTGGTCGCTAATCGGTCGGAAATTTATTTTTTTGACCATTAGTCAACATCGATCACTAATTGTTCGCTAATTTTTGATCGATAAATCCTGTCTTTTTTGTAGTGTTATTTTCCATCTTTTCTGGTTCAACGGTGACTCTAAGCTCCCAAATTTGGAAGAGAATGGAAAAACCTTACTTCTCCTGCCTTTGAGCTTGAAGAGCAATGTTATGACTGCTAATAGAAATAGGGAAATGGGATGAAAAATGAGGTGGAGGCAAATATAATTAGGTTTTGGGGTATTTTTATAATTTACATCAAATAATATAGTGATACTATACGATCTACCAAGCATAAAACTAATATTATGCATGTTTATGTTATGGTCTACCAAGCAAAATTCACAATTAGTACCCCTTTATTAATGAGTCTACCAAATAACTTTCTTACTATAATACATGAAACCACTAATTTAATATCCAAACTCATAAATTATTAAAGGGTACCAAGTAAATCCATAATTTAATATTAATTTGTTATATAATTAATTATATCTATTACTTAGGTATTTTCGACTAGCTCCAGATTAATCACTAGACATCTATGGTCCCACCGACTACCGGTTAGCGACTTCAAAAATCTTGGTAAAAAGTAAGAATATTGTAATTAAATAAAGTACTAAATACATTGTTTTAAAAATTATGTGTGAGGTCAGAGGTGTAATGACGAATTATATAAATAAAATATATATTAAGTTTTAATAAATATAATTATTTCTATTTTAAAAAATAAGAATATGTTTTACCGACGGGCTAAAAAGATAATACAGACCATTTTACATGAATGAAAGGAGTATTGAGATTAAAGATTTGTAAGTCCTTTAACTTGTCTTCATTTTGAGTATGTCCCACATAAATTACATATTTTGATATTGATTACGTATATATGTTTAAAAATATTTTTATTTTGGTCTTTTTATAAACTTACAATGGCAAAATCACATTCTTATTTTAGTCTATTTAGCTTATAAAAGGTCAAAATTAAAATATTTTTAAACTTACGGGTACAATATCAAAATATGTAATGCATGTAGACCAAATTCAAATTCGTGACAAGTTGTAGAACTGCAAAAACTTTAATCCCTTTGGAGCTTTGTCGTTATTTTGTCGATCTCTCCATTTGTTAAATAAATGGGTAAGGATAACTATACACTAATAAGACAAAAACTTGTATGAACCCGAGTTCACGGTTGTAACCTTTAAATTTTCACAAAATTAATAACTCTTTTTATTAATATTGTAAAAATTGAAATTACAAAGAATATTTATTTGAATTTAAGAAATCAAGCGATTGTATAGGTCCAATCTCTATGAATTCCTCTGATTCTTCTCTTTGAGTCTTGACTTAGTCTTTGACTTGATTTGCGGATTTTTCGGAGTTAAGTCTGAGATTGACTTTGGAGTTGGACGTTAATTCGAGGGTGTTGAGCCTTGTTTCGAATTAACGTTACCTTTAGAAGGACTTTGTTGATATGTCGGAGCTGGTCTGGAATTGACTGTGGAGTTGGACTTTAATTCGAGGGCGTTGAACCTTGTTTCGAATTAACATTGCCTTTAGAAGGACTTTGTTGATATGTCGGAGCTGGTCCGGAGTTGACTTTGGAGTTGGACGTTAATTCGAGGGCGTTGAGCCTTGTTTCGAATTAATGTTGCCTTAGGGAAGGACTTTGTTGATTTCGGAGTTGAGTCTGATTTGATGTTGAAGTTGATATTAATGAGGGCGTCAAGCCTTATTTCAAATTAATATTGCCTTATGGAAGGACTTTGTTGAGTATTCACCTTTGGACTTTCTATGTTGATATCGTCGTAGGTGAGTGGTGTTGATTGCCGTTGAGGACTTGTTGTTGAACGTTGATCTGAGGGGCTTCACGCCGTATTTCTCTAATCGAACGTCGATGTTGATGAAGAACGTTGACCGGAGGCTTCGCACCGTGATCCCGGATCAAAACGCCTTTGTTGATGAAGAACTCGAAGAACGCTCTTGAAACCGCGAAGAACTCCTTTGAATCTTCAAGGATGCTCGAAGTCTTGGATCTTGATGCTTCTCTCTAAACTTTGATCTTCTTGACTCCTTGTTGTGTGTCGTCTTGTTGATGATGTCGTTGTTGTAGTTGAATGTTGACTGGAGGGGCTTGGCGTCGTGTTTCTCAAATCAAACGTCGTTGTTGATGAAGAACGTCGACTGGAGGCTTCGCACCGTGATCCCGGATCAAAACGCCTTTTTTATGAAGGACTCGAAGAATGCTCTTGAAGATCGTGAAGAACGCCTTTGAATCTTCAAAGTTGCCCGAAGTCTTGGATCTTGATGCTTCTCCCTAAGCTCTGATCTTCTTGACTCCTTGTTGTGTATATGTTGTGAATGAAAATGACTAGAATGAGACCCTATTTATAGGCGTAATATTCTAGATTTGTAGGCTAGATTTAATGGGCCAAAAGATATTATTTTGGAATATTCCCAAAATATCTCAAATTTGATAATCTTCAAAGATATTTATGAAGATCTGATTTCTTGGGCTTGTTAAAGATTGGGCTTCATGACTTTGAAAATCCAGAATAATTATTTGGACTTTAGAGGCCCAAAATATTTAATCGAATTTTTAGAAGCCCAATTGAATTTATTAATTAGGAATTATATTTATTCAAACTCCCAACAATAAATTATTTTAGGGAAATTGTCTGGGGGATACATACTTGTAGCATTTTTTCTTATGAGAGAATTGACTTTTTTTTTATTACCACAAACCCACTTTAACCTTCAAACTCCTATAAGACCCTTATCATCCTAGCCTGCACATGTCATATGGAATACATACATTATATATATATATATATATATATATATATATATATATATATA
>JAPKLY010000273.1:466779-504813 GCA_026898435.1 Prunella vulgaris | reverse complement strand
TATATATATATATATATATATATATATATATATATATATATACACTGATGAGACTCAAGACACACACATATTCCTTATATATATATTACATACATATATATAGGAGTATATGTATATTTTTCATTCTTCATCTCTCTCCACAGATATAGTCTCTCTCTCTCTCTCTAAATATATATACATATAAACAAGAAAGTGAAAGTCTCCTTGGAGAGACTCAAGAATCCGGCTATTCTTCACGGCGGCACTCTCCTCAACATCAACTATGACTACAGATCTAAAATGGCGGTGGATGAGGAGAAGCCGACCATCGTGCGAAGGGGCCTTTTTTTCAGATCTCAACGGTGGATGAGGCAGACGTCGTTGTACACACACTTACTGGTAAGTTCAAATTGCAAAATATTGATAAGTTCAAATTAATAAGTTCAATAACAAAAAATTGATAAGTTCAAATTGCAAAGAACTTATTCGTAAGTTCAATTGCAAAAAATTGGTAAGGTCAAATTTTGTGGAGGTATTTAGCCCAACATCAATTACCAGAGGCAGTTGTGGCCATTTCCAGCGGTTTTTGGTGGACAACAGAATTTAATTCCGGCGGTTGGCGTTGAATCGGACGAAGGTGATTCTGGCAGAGGTTCCAGGCGATGGAACAGAGGTCGCAGCGGAAAGCGGTGAAATAGGTGGCATTGAGTCGTTGAGATTGTAGACGTCCGGCAACGAGCTGTGGGCGACGGCGAATTCACTGGGTAGTTTCCGATTTGTGCAACGGCGGAATTGGAGTTGAGGAACAGGCGGTTGTGCTTTGCGAGAGAGAAGGGAATGGAGAAAAATGTCCGGCATTAGAGAGAGAGAAACGTGAGAGAGAGGAGAGGAAAGAATGATTTGAAAGATTTTAATGCTGATGAAAGAGGAGAGAAATGGCACCTCCCATTTTTTTCAACGTAGGGGTACTATGGGTATTTGAACTTCACCTTTGTATGGGCTAGTAAACTATTTTTGGTCAACGAGCCCGCAGCAAACCCATCTTTCATTTTGTACCCTGTAGCTTCTTATCCATTATTTTAACATGAAATTTCTACATGTTATTTTTTATTTCGGTAATTAATTTTAATTGCCTACAACGGTGAAATCGGGTTTATTAATTATCACTGTCATGTGTATAAACTATTACTGTTATGTATATTCACTATCACTATTATTCATATACACTGTCACTGTTAAATGATAAAGTATATTTTTATAACAGTGATAGTAATTACACATAACAGTGATACAGGTTCACAAGAGACCTACTGCACTAGCAATAATATATTTTAGAATTAATTACATACTAGTATGTTACCCGTGCGTTGCACGGTTTGTGAGTAATAAATGAATATGAATTTAATTTTTGTTTAAATAATTATTTTCATCATATTATTTATATTTTTTATGCTTTTCTATGTATTAAATTTTCTTAAAATTAATTTTATATATTCTTTTTTAATCATGAATGATTTTTTTATAAATTAAGTCAATTGTCTTTTTTTTATTATTATTTTAGACGTGACAACATAATTACCCACAAATAAAAATTGACATCTTTAAAAAATATTCTATGTTCAATCTTTGTGACAATTGTTGCACAAATTCAATCAATTATTTTATGTTCTGTAATATTATATGATGATATTATTTATAATTGGGGCGGTTGCGAAATGATATATTTTAAAACACTATTTTTCAATTGGCACAATATGCAAAAAAAATAAAAAATTATATTATTCAAATCATGTTTATTCTATTATGCAAAAATTTTGTACCAATTTGAAAATAGTGCTTTAAAAATATATCAAGTTGAAATTGTTATATAATTTTATCACTCTATATCGAAATTGTGAGTTCAATTTTAATTAAATGCATATGGTCCACCTCCCCCCCTAATCTTTTATTCAGTTTTTTCTAATGTTTTTAACATGATAATTTATATATGAGTATGTTGGAGTTATTAAATTGATAATATACATAAAAACTATTCACTAATATGAATATAAATCATTATCGAAATTCAGTGAAAATCACATTAAAAATAAATCACTCATATAAATAATATCAATAGAAACAAATAATTTTTAAACTATAAAATTCATATTTAAGATTTGAATTTTATTAACTTTTTTTTCAATTAATGTGGATTTCAAGATATACATGAATTATAAAGTTAAATTAAAGATAAAAAAAGTAATTATTGCCTTAATGTAGATTGTGTTAAATATAGATTGTAATTATGATTATTAATCTTTAAAATGTAGATAATTGATTGGTCATGTTGTACTAAAATTACTCATGTGTTTACTGTATGTAAATATAGTGATTATTTCTTCTTACATTTTTTAATAAAATATTTAGTTTGAACATATGAAACTTTCATTTTTATCACAATTGTATTTTTATATAAATGTAATATAATTAAAAATATTCCTTATATGTTTTATTCATAAGTTCATTTATAAATAATGATGGATCTAGCTATTAATTTTTAACTCTTTTTATTCTTATTCGCACATATTCTTTATTTTAAATATTAATTTGATATATTATTTTTTAGGGCCAATTACAGATTGGTACAAAAATAATCACTATTTTTAAATAGGTACAATATGCAAAAAAATAACTCTATTATTCAACCTTTCTTTACACTATTATGCAAAAACTTTGTAACTATTTGAAAATAGGCATTACTTTTGTATCAATCCGTGATTATTTCTATTTTTTATTACTTTTAAACACACAGTTATTTTTAAAAATAGAAGAGAATTATTAGATGAATACTATTTAAAAATTATCTAATTTTCTTTTAATGAAATATTTTTTTCTTGTAATACATACAAAATAATTAACAATATTTCAATTTATTTGTTGTGTGAATATAATAATAATAACAATAATAATAAAAATAAAAATAAAAACAACAACAATAATAAAAATACTAAAGCAATTGGTAAAAGTATTACTTTTAAAAAGTTATTTTACATTTTATAAATATTTAAATAAATAAAAAAAATTATATGCCATACAACTTTTTTAAAATATTATATTAGCAAAAAATTGATTGAATAATAGCACATTTATTTTAATTATATGAAATATTAAATATTGTATGGACTTTTGGTATGACTTGATTTTTATTTAACAATTTATTATTGAACATTCTTTTTAATTGTGCATTTAATTTTAATATGATCAATATATTAAATAATATATTTATTAAAATTAGAAATAGCTTTTAGTATGATTTATTCTTTTAGTTACTATTTTTAGAACATTTTGTTATTAGATTAGCAGTACAATATCAATTAAATTTTTTGTATCATATGATCCACTTTGTTGATTTAAAATCTGTTCTGATCATTTCTTGACTACTAAAGTTTCAATTCTATTAATTAAACTTATGGCGATGCCACTACAAGTGGCTTATAATGGATTAGAGATATAGTAATATGGAGAAGACAAAATAGTTTCAAGCACGGACAGAACCGGAAGCACCCCGTTAATGACCGACATGAATGGGTCTTTCCAGACATACACTGTTTCTCTTGGTGAGGAAGTCATAGATACTATGGTTACTACGTGTCCAATGACTTACACAACAATGGATGCAGAACAGTCGCAACAATGTAAATAATTCTCAGTGTATTGGGATTAGTTTGAAGAGAGTGTGGCACCGTCATAAAATTTGCACAAAATTTTCTCTGTAACATGCCTCATAAAATCCTAATCAATTACAATCACATCATCTTTCAATAAGATGTTTCCTATTCTAAATGAGAGATGTGTGTCAATAGCTGCAGATGCTATTTGCATATTATTGAGTGGTCTTCTCTTTCAAAATCTTTATCGACAAACCCCGGGTAGAAAGGTATCATGCATGTTAAGCAGGACTCTTCTCAAGACATCTTTTTTAAACTTTTCAGCACCTCGAATGTTAATGTCACAGTAACGCAAAATTGCCTGGAAATTGGTGGCTTCTTGAAGAAGAATATTCAAACACTCTTTTACATTCCAAAAAAGACAGTGATTATGTTGTAAGAATACTATGACGGGAGTTGGTATATTTTAGACTTTTTGTTCAGTCAGAGCAGCAAGCACAAACTAATTCCTCATTTAATTTGGTTTTTTTTCAAGATTTAATTAGCTCACTAACAATATATATATTATATATATATAATATATAGATAAAAACATATGAACCCAAGCTCATCATGATGAACTTAATTAAGTCATTATCACTATTAAGTGTATACACTATTATTATTATATATATTTACTATTAGAGTAGTGTGTTATGTATATAATAAGGTCATTTAAGATAGTGTTATTTCATAGTGGACCACCAAAAATTCCAACTTCCCTGGAGGGTCAAAAAGTGGGTCCCACTTAAATTAATATCTACAAAAATCATTAAACCTATATCTCACGCTACCCCTATCCTACCCTACCTACCTTTCCATTTTCAAATCTGCACATTTAAAAAACCCAATTAATTTCATTTTCATCGTTCTCTCTCTAAACTCTCTCTCTCTCCGATTTTCATCACTCATTTTCAGAGCTCCACCCACCCCACCCCGCTTGTCGGAATCTGCCCCGCTCAACGGAGAACCGTACACGCCGGTCGGAAGGCAGCGATCGGAAGGTTTCCGGCGATGGCAGATCTGCAAGGAGCAGAGGCAGTCCGTCAGCGGCGGCGGTCCTTCAACCTTCACGCCGGAATTAATGGCGTTCATCATCGCATCCAACCGCGACTGAAACCACTGCCGTTGGAAAACGACACCCCATCAACCGACGCGCCGACGCTCCCCTGCAACCACCACGACCCGCTCCCCTGCAACCGCCGACGCGCCGCTCCCATTTCAACCGCTGACGCCTGCATTCACGCCACCGGAAAACGACACCCCTCAGCCGCCGGAATTCTGTCATTCCGTCACTGCTCCCAGACATACACGAACACATTTCGTCACTGCTACTGCACCTTCGCCGCTGAAATCAACCACCACTGAAATAATTGGTCAAATTCCAAGCCCATAACCCGCCTGGTAAATTGAAACTTAGTTAGTTTGGCAAGTTTGTATTTTAGTTGAAAGCCCAAGTTTGGGCCCAAGAATTTTTTATTTCAATTTTGGGATTAGCTGTGGAGGTTTTTTTGGGATTTGGATGCCCATAATTGTTTTTTTTTTGTTCAGGCGTTTTTTATTTTTTGGATTATTTTAATCGTCACCCGCCTGGCATCCTTTTCTGTTCAGGCTTTTTTTTTTTGGATTAGCTGTGGAGATTACATTCAGGCAATTGTTTAGGGATTTGGATGCTCATAATTTTTTATTTCAATTTTGTTTTTTTGGTTGTGTTTAATTAATTTTTTTGAGTATTCCAGATATTCATGTAATTTTTATGTTAATCCAATGTAATTTGGGAATTTTTTTTATAATATATGCATAAATTTTGTAATTGTATGCATTTTTTTATGTGGTATTAGAATTACAATATTGATATTCAGAATTTATATTTTGAATATATATACAGAATAATTATATATATGCAGAATTTAAAATCTGCAACAGTGAATAGAAATGCATATATAAAAATAACGTTTGAATACATTAGAAAAGAATTCTGAAAAAGAATTAACAGTGAATAAAAATAACGTTTTAACAGTGAATAAATTTAAAATTAGAAAAGAATTATAAATTTTGTAAAATAATATTAAATATTAAAAAAAGAAGAATATAAATTCTGGAAAAAAAATGAATATATAAATTTTGCAAAAATAATATTAAATATTAAAAAAAATGAAAAATAATATATAATATTGAATTAAGAAAATAATAAAAAAATATATACACTGTTACTAAAAAACGTGTAAATGTTGAATTCAAATAATCAAAACAAAAAAACAAAACTGAAATAGTAATCAACTGAAAAATTGAAAAAATTAATTTAATAAAATTTGAATTCAAAATTTTAAAAAAAATAACAAGGAAAAATTTAAATTAAAATAAAAGAAAGAAAAAGTCTTCTTGTGTGCATGAGAGGAGAGAGAGATAATGGGGAAGTGAGTCAGATGAGAGAGAGAAAAGAGAATGTGAGGTGAGAGAATGTGGGTCCTATAATCATTACAAAAGTGTTCCTTTATGAAATAAAATGACCCTCTTGGAAACATTGAATTTTGAGTGTTCCACTTGGTAAATATGGTATTAAAAGTGGTCATGTTTTGTAATTATTCCTATATATATATATATATATATGAAATAATAATAGTGATTATATATAATAGTAATACGAGTTCATGTAAACTCGAACTCATAAGAGATATTATATATATATATATATATATATACCGTGCACCACCAATAATAGTGATTCTATAAATAGTAATATTAATTCTTACAAATAATTGTATACATATTGTACCGTGAATAATATTGAACATAATACTTAATACTACAACAATGAGAATATATAGGTATTAATACGATAATAATGACATTAATGAAAATAAATATATTTTGAATCGTTCAATGGGTGGTGGAGATTTTTTGTTAAGCAATTATGAGAAATTTTCTAGAACCCACAATTTTTCTTTATACATTTTAAAACTTCGTTTGAAATTATTCTAGAATACTTTACTTTTTCCATTAATCATCAAATAGATATAATTATTCATTAAAATTATACAAGCGACTTTTATCATTAAAAAATATAGTGGTATATGAGTATATATATATTTATAATTTCTAAGTATGCATATAAATTTATATTTTTTAATAGTATGCAAAATGATGTGAGACGTCCAAATAAAAAATGTGTGTGAATTCCTTTAGGACGGAGGGTATGATACTTTTACAGTTTTAGTTAATAATTAAAGGCAAATTATTATATGAAAATATATCATGATAAGTTTATCACTAAACAGTTTTAGAATATCAAATATTTGACCAGAAGTATAAAAATTTGGGATTAAAGATTGTAAGTCATATAACTTGTCTTCATGTTGAATTTGGTCTACATGAATTATACATTTTGATATTGGTCCTGTAAATTTGAAAATATTTTGATTTGGGGCCATTATACAACTGATTTGTGTGATTATTGTTCAAATTTCATGTACTTTATTTGATTAATATCATAGAATTTTATGCATCTTTATACTTAAAATTGATTAAATGCGCTTAATAGTTGAGAAAGGTATTTGTTATAATTTTGTAGGTGAAATTGGGCATTTTAGAGCAAATATATGCCTACATTTTATTCATGATGAAAGATGAGTCGAGTAAAATCGACAGTGAAAAATGGGTTCACTAATCTTTATAATTAGTGTCCCATTTAATTCATGAGAATTGAAAAGAATAGCATTTTCGGCCCCCTTCAAATAGAGAAAATGAAGTCCATTGTTGAGGCTTAATAGCATCAAAACAAGTTAATTAGATAAAGGTAAGGTTTCATGTGGATGCCATCCATTTTTGCCAAAGGAAAAGAAAGAAGAATTAGCCTCCTTGAGGCCACATTAATTGTGGGGGAAGATCTCATATGCAATGCAACTGGTGTACGTTGCACTCACTTAACTGTTAAAGTTGTTTATACTGAAAAGTTGTAGGTTAATATACTGAAAAGTTTACACTGTTATCGATTTTTAGTGTAAACTTTTCAGTGTATCAACCTGCAACTTTTCAATGTAATCAACATTCGTTTTTCAGTATAAACTGTTTCAACTGTTGAATGAATATACAGTGCACCTAGTGCATATATATGAGACTTGCTCTTAATTGTGAAATTGAAGAAAATGAGAAGTTGTTTTAGACAAAGCTAGACATCAAACCCGGATGTAGCACTCAGTTGCATAGGCTGCATTTTGATTTTTAGTTCAATTTTGATTTTAATTTGATTTTTTGAAAACACACAGTATATCCCGCACTATGTGCTTTTCGCAATTAAAATATTAATAATTTGTTTTTGGAGTATTACTTATACTTGTTCTTGGGGTATTAATAATTTATTCTTGGAGTATTACTTGTTTTTTGTATATTACTGATTTGTTCTTGTAGTATTAGTGTTTTAACTTTAAAATATTTTATTGATCTATAATTTTACTCACATTTGTTGTATTCAATTAATTAAGTGACATTTTTCTTTCTTTTTTTCCTTCCATTCACTACAAAAAAAGCAGGTTTTAGCGACCACCAAGCGGTCGCAAAACATAGCTAGCAACCGTTTTTGCGGCCGCTTTCGGAGGTCGTTAAAACACCAGTCACAAAAATTTAGCGACCGCTTTTATGTGGCGGTCGCTAATTAGCGACCGCCAAAACGGTCGCAAGAGCGGTCGAAAAAAAAGTCTGGGTATTGACCCGGTTTGGTTTTTTAATATTAGCGACCGCCAGTACGCGGTCGTTAAATTTAATTTAGCGACCACTTACGGCGGTCGCTAAGTGTATTAATTAATTATAATAATAAATTTTATTTTAATTTTGTGACCGCGTTAGGCGGTCGCAAAATATATATTAACGACCGCATAATGCGGTCACTATTTATTTTAAATATTTATAATAATAAATTACATTTATATTTTGCGACCGCCGCTAGTGGTCGCTAAACTTTTACGTAACAAAAAAAATGTGTCCAAGGTGAGGGGCCTGGGTTCAAACCACTTGGCCACGGACCCAGCATCTTAACCATATCATCACATATTTTATATGAACCTTATTTGGCTCAGAATAAATGTTGTAAACTACATGCCTGCAAGGAGTCGAACTCGCGACCTCTGGGCATCTCAGAGGTGGTTGTTCCACTTTGGCACTTGCTACTTTCATTTATTTTTCTGCAACTAATTGTATATAATTCCAAATTAAGTCACGTTTTTTTTAAAATCCATTAAATTAATTCCTTTTCGTCTCTAATTTATTAATGTATATATATTTCAATAAAATTTTGTTAATGTTATAAATTTTATAATTAACATTTCTCTTTTTTTTATTTTATTCGTCTTTTTGCAATTAATAGTATATAATTCCAAATTGTGTCTCGTTTTTTTTTAAAATTCATCAAATTATATATATATATATATATATATATATATATATATATATATCAACCATAAAAATGTAATGTTATAAATTTAATAATTTACAATACCAAATTTTTAATTTGTTCATTTTTATTCAATTAATTGTATATAACACCAAATTAGCCACAAATTTTAATAATCTAAATTACTACAATTTGATATCATAAAAAATAATTTTGATGTGAAACATAAAATTTTAAACATTCAAAATATATTAATAAAAAGTTAAAATACTTAATATTCAATTAAAAAAAAATTGTTCAACACATAAATTAACTAGCCATTAGAATTAAAATCGAGCACCATCCTTCAAGATCCCCACCATCGGCACCCTCATTCCCACGAGAAGACTCACCACCACCTGTACCGGCATTTGCCTCATCATCCGAGTCCTCCGGAAGTGGAATATTAGTAGCTTGAGAAACTTGAGTCAACCAAGCCTGCATCTTCCTTTGTTTTCTCTCTTGCTTGGACAACTTCTCCTTCAACTCGGCCACTTCCTGCTGGAGATTGACGTCAGGATGAGAGGCCATATAATATGATGCTGGCTCCGGCGGTGCGTCTGACGGGCAACCTTACTATAAGCTCCCAACCCTAGAATCTTACCCCTATTGACTCTGGCCAAATCAACATAGAGGCGGTCCTCATCAATAGGGGTAGGCGTAGGGTTCTCCGGAGTAGGTGACGCTTGTGTCTGAGCCTCCTCGAGAGCAGTTTTGAACTTGTTCTGAAATTAAACAAAATAAAATATTAATTTTATTTTAATAGAATAATTAAAATCTATTTAGAAGTACATTCTAATTAGATACTTATGTGAAGCTCGGTGTGGGCATACGTGGATTTCCCAGTCTCATTCACTGGGTGAAGAATGGAAAGAGACTCTAAGAGTTTGGGCCTCCATCCGTACGCTTTCTCCTTTAAGAATTAATTATAATAATTTAATTAAATATAATAATTAATTATAAATTAAAATACTTACAAAGGCGAGCCCGTGCTCGTAGGCGGTCCGGGAGCCACCACGATGTATGGCGACTCCTTCTCTTTTCGGGTTGCTCATCCTATTTTCTCACGCCTTACGAGCCCTCTCCTGGTGTGGCGGATCAGTCCAGTAACCCACCAATCCGTCCCAGATCGCCCGTCCATCACCGTCTTTCCCCAAGTCAACCGTCTCCCCTTTAAGTATCCATTCTTTCTTCATCTTGGAGACGATTTCTTTCATCCGGCCCTTTGCTCTACTGCACCAAAACTCCTCCACCCTACGGTCGTCTGCCGGATCCCAAAAGCACAATTTCTGCAATTCAAACAATTCCCAACAATGAATTACTCAAATATTAATAATTAATAAAAATATTAATTATTACGCAAATATTAATAATTTTATACCTTAAACTCTTCAAACATCGCTCTCCTCGTGGCATCAGGTACACCAGTCCACGATCCAACTCCATAAGGCCAAGTGACCCTCATAATGCACGTCGTGACGTGCTCAGTGACCGTGTGGCCCGGAAGCAAGCTGAATAAAAAAAATTATTATAGGAATATTATATAGGAATTATTATATACCAATAAAATAAAATAAATTATTAATTTACTTATTGTCCCTCCTTTACTTCAATGTACTCCCTGGTCTCACGTAGAGGGTGTTACCGTGATGAAGATCCGGCCTCATTAGACTGGGAGGGCGGGGGCAGCAGACACTCGGGGGCTCAAATCTCTGGTAAAGGGAGGACTCGTGGCCTCCTCCCCCTCCCTCTACCTCTCCCCTGACCGTCACCCTCAATCTGATCGAGTTGTTGACTCATCTATACCAAATTGTACAAATAACAATTCAAACAAAAATAAATAAAAATTCCCAATCAATTCAATTAATTCCCAATCATCTCAATTCAATTCAATTCAATTCACAATCAATAATATTACTAACAATATCAACAATAATACTAACAATATTAATAATAATACTAATAATATTACTAACAATATTACTAACAATATCAACAATAACTATCACTAACAATAATACTATCACTATCACTATCACTAACAATAATACTAACACTAACAATAATTAATACTATCATTATCAACAATAATACTAATAATATTATCTAATCAATATCAACAATATCATGTTCAACAATAATATTATCTAATCAATATCAAGATGTCTCCACGCATTAGAGTCTGCAGGATGACGCATCTCTCCGGAATTCTGATCAGAACACTCCTCAGCATGCCATGTCATGTCTTTTGCAGTGGCACTCGACTGATATAACCTCTCTAGACGAGGAGTGATGGGAAGATAATACATCGACTTGAAAGTTGTCTTCTTCCTACGATCAGAGGGTTTGAACCTAGGGTGGCTGCACATCCTGCACTGATTAATGCTTTCGTTGTCGCCCCACAATAGCATGCAACCATTGGTACAACAATCAATCTTCTCAAACGGTAAACTCATATAACTTGTCTTCATTTTGAATTTGGTCTACATGATTATACATTTTGATATTGGTCTTGTGAATTTGAAAATATTTTGATTTGGGGCCATGATACAACAGATTTGTGTGATTATTGTTCAAATTTCATGTACTTTATTTGATTAATATCATAGAATTTTATGCATCTTTATACTTAAAATTGATTAAATGTGCTTAATAGTTGAGAAAGGTATTTGTTATAATTTTGTATGTGAAATTGGGCATTTTAGAGCAAATATATGCCTACATTTTATTCAAGATGAAAGATGAGTCGAGTAAAAGCGAGAGTGAAAAATGGGCTCACTAATCTTTACAATTAGTGTCCCATTTAATTCATGAGAATTGAAAAGAATAGCATTTTCGGCCACCTTCAAATAGAGAAAATGAAGTCCATTGTTGAGCCTTAATAACATCAAAACAAGTTAATTAGATAAAGGAAAGGTTTCATGTGGATGCCATCCATTTTTTTGCCCAAGGAAAAGAAAGAAGAATTGGCCTCCTTGAGGCCACATTAATTGTGGGGAAGGTCTCATATACAATGCAATTGGTGTACGGTGCACTCACATAACTGTTAAAATTGTTTATACTAAAAAGTTTTGTGTTGATATACTGAAAGTTGCAGGTTAATATACTGAAAAGTTTACACTGTTATCGGTTTTTTAGTGTAAACTTTTCAGTGTATTAACCTGCAATTTTTCAATGCAATCAACATTCATTTTTCAGTATAAACTGTTGAATGAGTACACAGTGAGACTTGCTCTTAATTGTGAAATTGAACAAAAGGAGAAGTTGTTTTAGACAAAGCCAGACATCAAACTCGGATGTAGCACTCAGTTGCATAGGATGCATTTTGATTTTAAATCCAATTTTAATTTTAATTTGATTTTTTGAAAATATACAATACATTCATTCTGTATTATGTGTTTTTCGCAATTGAGGTATTAGTAATTTATTTTTTGGGATATAAATAATTTGTTTTTGGAGTATTATTTATTTCATTTTTGGGTATTACTGAATTATTTTTGTAGTATTGTTTTAATGATTTATAATTTTACTCACATTTGTTGTATTCAATCAATTAAGTGACATATTTTTCTCTTCTTTTTTTAACTTCCATTCATGTGTCATTTCTAGAAAGAGCTTAAAATTCCATTTGTTGATCTTTAGCGGAATTTTAGAACCCATATTTTCTTTCAGATAGAGTTCTCATTTCTTCATCATTGCGGAAAATTAAGATTTTAACATCACGAGCTGATAACGAGAGGGGTGTGGAAGGGGTAAGGGGTGTAAATGGCGCTTGGCGGTCGTCGGGCGGCCGAGTGCCACCAAGCACCTAAACCGCCTGCGCAATGCCTAGACGCCGTATAGGCGGTGCCAAGGTATTTTTTTTAAAATATATATTAATAAAAATAAACATTATACAATCAATTCTAAATTTTAAATATAGTTATTAACAAAATATATTTTTCACAAAATATAACAAGTCAACAAAATATTAAAAACTATGATAAATACGACATTGTCAAACTTATAAATGAAATACAAAAATAGAAAAATACATAGTACAGATAAATTATGAAGTATTTCAATTAAATTTTTTTAGTAGTTTAGTTTTTATATTTTAATTTTAATTTTAACTTTAACTTGAAATAGAAATTTAAAAAAAAATTAATGGTTGTAGAGGCGGTGCTAATTAAGGCGATCTTGACAGCGTCAATTTTTCTCAGTGATTTGATCTAGGCGCCTAGGCGGCCGCCATTTACATCTATGACAGCTTATGGGCTTGTGGCAGAAAAAAAAATTTGATGGAGTCAAAATTAATTTTGAAATCCAAATGCATAGCGTACGTACACACAAGAAGTATTCATCATTTATTAATTCAAAATTTTATTTATAATATTATTAGTTTTTTCAAACTTTTGAAGTCAAAGAATAATGTAAAGGGCATTGACAAGTTTACAGAATTAGAAGACTTTTTGCTGCATCATTACAAAAAAGGACAAACATAAATTGACAAATTAGTAAGAATGGGAAAACTAAGATTTTTATAAAAAGACAAACAAATATCCTTGTTCAAGTATGCTTCTTAGCATATACATCTCATCATTAATATCTGTCTATATCAACTTTGGTACATTATTAAGATGTATAATTCAAATCCAAAGAAAGAAAAAATCCCACTAGAGATCATTATAAGTTGACCTAATTAAAGCTCGAACGATTGTTGTTGTTGACGTTGGTGCTACTCGTGTTTGAGCTCGGATTATTGTTACTGCCGTTGCTTGCGCACGAGCAATCAATGAGCGACGTGATGGCTGCAGCCAGAGCAGACGAGAAGCTCGGATCAGTTGTCTGTAAGGAGTTCAAGAAATTGTCATTGAACTGATTGTGTTGCCCTAATTGTGATATTGATGGGTGCAAAAAGGGTAGTTGGTGAAATGTGTTTTGGTCAATTTCTTGGGATGTGTGCAGGCCTGAAAACTTGGATTGGTTGTACAATGCTTGGCCTATAATTTGAGGCAATAGGGAGGTGACAGGTGTATTAGGTAGGGGGTTAGGGTAGTGGTTCGGTGGTCTAGGGTTGGGTGGTTCGGTTAAGTCTAGTGTAACGGTAGGAAAGGGGGCGGAGGTGGAGATGGTGGCCATTGTGGACGAATACGGGAGGACAGTTCGAGCAAGAAAGTTTGTGTTTATTAGGCCGTCCGCACTTGGCATTGAGCCGGAGAGGAGCATCTTTGCGGCGGAGGAAGTCATTGTAGCCATAGCCATGGCGGTTGGAGGCAACGGATGGTTGTGATTGCCTTCGTACGTTGTTATGAGGATGGTTCGATCCTCTGCACATCTTTGGACCTGAGGAGAATAGAAGATGAAACACGAATAAGTTTTTTTTTGTAAAAAGTAAATTAGGCTTTGATGACCGTTGAGACTAGCAAAACTAGCAAACGAAATGAAAATTTTGATACATGTTTTCGGACGGTGCAACCGACTGCCATGGTGCAACGGTAGTATGCGCGAGGGAAGGGGTTTCCCTTCGCTATCTTTTGCCCGTACTTGCGCCATTGACATCCATCCGCGACCTGTGTTATGAACCATTTTCATATGTCTAAGGATGGGTACTCAAATGTGCATGCAATAATGTAATAAAAATTGTTAACATGCATGGATAGATAATTTTATCCTTTAAAGCAAATAACCCCTAATTATACCATTGCATCCTCGGAACGTGCTCTAACTGATACTCGAGCCTTCCTCATAGTGGCCTCGGTAGCTTGATCAACACTCTTGATGGAGTTGGAATTGAGCCTAGGAACTTTGGTTTCGGGTCTCTGGTCGTCCCCCCCGCCTTGCTCGTCCATCAGGTGGTGGCTCCTCCGCGCCTCGGACGAGTCCATTTCAAGATCAAGTAGCTCTCTAGGTAAAAGTGATGATCGACTATTTTTGCCAGTTTCGTCCGTCCCAACTTCATTATTCTTTTGTTCTTGCAGCATAGTGAGGATATGCATGTGAAGGCCATTGTAGTTAGTTGTTGCTTGATTCAACATCTCCTTCAAATGTTGATTCTCTAAGCTCTTTTTTTCAAGTTCAAGTTTCAGAACTTCCACCTGTTAATTGTTCATGATTAAAGTCACATCTTATTTTGATCATTAAAATTGACCTTCAATTCAAGATTAATTTCATTTCTCTTTGAACACGAAAAGACTCAAATTAGCCACACATATATAACAAGATTCAAAATTTTGTAAAGTAAATATTGTTATATATAAGGACTGAAATTAATGAAGTCAAACTAAAATTTTAATTTGATATTAATTAACTTCAATAATTAAGTATTATGTTACCTCACTTCTCACTAAATGTCCGGAGTTGGAAGATGACTGATCACTACAATTATTCCCAGTAGTAAGAAGCAACAAATCCGTCTGAAAACATAATTCACAACAAAATCACCATCACTTATCACAATAATATTATATTACTTATGTATACAAATATATATATATATATATATATATATAAAATTCACCATCTGATTTTATATCAAAATGAGCGTATGTACTTATAGAAAAACGAAATAAAATACATTGACGTTGACGTCCAAGATTGAGGAGGATCCGATGACCCCCGTCGCCATGCGTAGGCCGCCGTTAGCGTCGGAATCATCGGAAGTCGATTGATCACCGCTGTTGTCGCCGCTCTCTTTCTTCTCGGCGAAGAAATCCATTTCATCGATGCATTTTTCGTTGCGGTCGAGGTTTATAGGGAACTGGATAGTGGAAGGTGGCTCCATGTGGCGGTGGACGGACGGAAAAGGAAAGTGCGAGTGTGTGATGTGGATCAAAGGTTTATAGAGTGGGAGGTGGGTCCATGCGGTGGGAACGGACGGAATTGGAAAGTGTGATAGTTTTGTGAGTCCACTTGGATTGGCTATATATGGAGGATGACTGAGGGAAGATGGCAAGTTTTTATGCAGATTGCTCGGCAACAAAAGTGGGAGGTGAAGACTAGAGATTGGAGAATGTGGACCAAATATGAGGTGAGTAATTTGATGGGATCGATCTTGAAAATAGTGGAATTCTTTTTCTTTGTTTGAAAGGGTATTTTGTGTCTTCTTTGCTTCTTTTTTTTCATTTTAATATGTGTGAAAATTATTACATATGATGTAATGAGATGGAGATTTCAACATATGTTGATGTAAATGTTTGGGACTATTTGAGGAATTAAGTCATTCTAGATATTTCTAATATCAATAGTGATGGTCTTCTACTCATTTTAAAGTCTTTTATTCCATTTTTTAGTTAAAATATAGACTTCCTTCATTTTGAATTAAATTTTATATTTTGTTGGCAAGTAAAAATGTTCTATTAATTTTTTATTAATAGATGAACAATATTTTCAAGAAAAATAGGTTTCCTTTTTTTTTTTTTTAAGGATAAAATTTATATTGTGAAACATCTCAAAAAAATATGAAGTTTAGGTTGGTCGTAGGGAGCATATACTTTGGGTTAAATTAAAATAAACTCATGCATAATTTAGGATTTTTCTATAAAAGATCTATAAAAATTTGTGGTTTCAATTTAATCTAATAATTAAATATTAAAACATAATTTCTTATATGCATTTAAGTGCATTACATGAACTTGAATCTTAAATTTAATTTTAATTTTAGTTTTGATTTTGTCAATTAAAAATATATAACAAAAAATTAGGGTATTGTTGATTATGATTTACGGTTATTATATTGATTATTATTTCTGGTATTGTTGATTATTATTTGTTATATTAAAATATAAATTTGAAATGTCTTGATGATATTATTGAATGTTGGAAGACTTTATTGGTAAAACTCTTTCTATATATGACATTAATTATGGATACTATATATCTATCATTTCATTTCATTTCATTTCTCTTGATGAAATTGGAATGTGGAATTAGTCAGCATGACCTCAGCAATTAATCATCTTTTTATGTCGTGCTTAAATCTATTAAATCTTTAGTTACTAGGTCATATTTAATCTTAGTCAACGAAAACCTCGCTTGACTCGACTTATTCCCACTCCTTTTGTCTTCATCCAATGTGAATATACGATGTTGTAAAGAAAATATATTATATAAAGTAAAAGAATTATAATTGATCCGCTGAGTATTAAAATATAGGTAAAGTAGTACGTAAACATCGTAAATGTATGATGAACAACAATTTATTTGAAATATTTTAAGATTTAATTATTATATAAATAGATAATATAAAATACTATATATAAATTAACACCACAATACATACGACCTAACACCACACTATATGTACACTAACACCACATGTAATGTGTCACACCCACAGTAAATAAATTTACATCGTATTGTATATGAACTAACATCACACTGTATATGATTTAACATCATATTGTATATAAGTATGAACTAATACTACAAGTCGAAATGTGTGATACTGCGTGGAAAGAAATATGTTGTGCACGAAATTATTACCGTGAGTATTATTCACATAATGGTCATTCAATATATAATGAAAAATAAATAATTGTAGAAAAGATAGTTATGAAAGCAACAAATATGTATATATTACTAAATGAACAAAAAAAAATTGTCATATTATATGATACTATAAATTAATATGCAAAAAGAAATGAGTATTATATATATGTAACAAATTGAGTTATTGTTGTGATCATCAAATTTGTACCTCTGTGGTGCAATTGACGTAGGTCGTCGGGAATATTACTTTTGAGCTTACATAACCTGCTCTAATATCTTCATTTATGCAGAGTATGATAATATAACACTATTTTTTATATGAGATCAAATGCTATTTCGCAATAGAACGAACTGGAAATATATTTTGTGAGTAAGTCTCCTGTGCACCAGCTACACGGTGTAACTCTAGTTCATTTTTAAAAAATTAAACAGTTTATAACTGAAAAATTAAATAATTTATTACTAAAAAGTGTATCTTTCATAGTTTATACAACACTAATCCATATTTTGTGGATTAAAAAGATAAAAGGACACCCTGCAATGCATTTGATCACTCATTCTCACATTATGCGCTCTTTGAATCATCTTGTTATAACATAAACCATAACATTTTTTTTAAGAGAAATTTGACAAATTCAGATGGAGAAATAAAATGAATGAGAAAAAAGATTATACTCCCTCCGTCTTTCTATAAGTTGCTCATGTTGCCATTTTCGTCCGTCTTTCTATAAGTTGCTCATTGCTTTTTTACCTTTTTTGGAAACTACTATTCACTTCTTTATTATTATTTTCAATGTTTTTTACACTATTTTCATTACTTTTTCACTTTTCTCCATCACATCACTCATACTTTTTCACTTTTTCTATCACATCACTTATACTTTTTCACTTTTTCCATCACATCACTTATATTTTTTCACTTTTACCTTAATTCGTGTGCCCAAAAGCAAAGAGCAACTTATAGAAATACGGAGGGAGTATTATAGAATAAAATAGAGAATTAGGGACGAATGTAACCTTATGTCAAATTAATATTTTTAAATAATGTTGATATATTATTTTATTATCATTAACTAATAAAATAATTATTAGGGTTTAATAAAATTAAAAGAAAATAAGTAAATATAAAAAATAGGAGAAAGAATGAGTAATAAACTATGAAAGTAGGGAATTAATACCAAAATAGTCTCATAACTTTTTCACTTTTTTTATTTGGTCTTATAACTATGTAATATTTCAATTTAGTCTCATAACAGTTGAAATCTAACCAAATTAATCCTAAATCGCCGGAAATGACATAAACGACGTCGTTTTACTCACATGCCGCGTGAGTCAATTCCGCCGGAAAATATAACACGTGACCGGCACGTGAGTAAATCGACATCGTTTTATGTCATTTCCGGCGACTTAGGACTATTTTGGTTAAATTTGAATTGTTATGGGATTAATTTGAAACATTACATAGTTATGAGACCAAATCGAAAAAGTGGAATAGTTATGAGACGATTTTGATATTAATCTCATGAAAGTAGCAATGTGATATTTTAAATATATAGGTATATAATAAAAATAGATGTGTATTTAAATTGCAAATCCAAAAATTAAATAGAATTGAGAGAATGGCATCTCAAATCCAAACTTCTCCTGCTAAGGACATCTCCAACAATGTCCTCTATTTTGAAGTACTCTATTCTTCAAAATGAAAAGAAAAGAAAAGAAAATGATAATATTGTAATTAAAATCATCCTCCAAAATAAGGATAGTGTACTCCAAATATAAAGGATTTTGGATGATCCTTCATCCTCCATATAATTTTTAGAATATTGTTGGAGAGGTGAAATACTCTAAATCCAAGAGTATACTTTATTTTGAAGGATTATTGGAGATGCCCTAAAAGAAACATGGCCTAAGAGAGAGAAAGGAAACGGACATGAAGCATGACTACATGAGGTGTCCTCAATTCCCTAATGCTCCACTTAATAATAGCCTATATAAACTCTTATGAAGCCATATAAAAGCCAATATAACCATTAAGGGGCGTTTGGAATAAATTTAAGATGACAATGGGTATTGTTAAGGAGTAATCACTATAGAGTTAATGATTACTCTTTTTATAACTCATTTTTATGATCTCATTCATATATACTCTCTCTGTTCTAAAACTACTTTCACATTTTTCTTATTTGGACGTCCCAACTCTTCTTTCACACACCTAAAAAGAAAATTTTTTACAATCACAAAAGTCAATAAAGTATACTTTTTTTAATTTTATTATTTAACTTTACACTCACATACATACTTTTTCTTAATTTGCATGCCCAAAAATACTATGAAAGTAGTTTCGGGACGGAGGGAGTAGTAAATAATAACAAACGCTACTAATGAGAATGAATCCTCATTAATCTCCATTCATTCCAATTCCCCACCCTCATTACCCCAACCAAACAGGTCCTAAGTATAATTTATGATGGATTCAATCAATTTTATCTTGATATGATAAAATAATAGATCATAATACATCATAACACTGTTCTCCTTGGAAAAAAAAAAAAAAAGGCTTCCCACTTTATTATTTTAGTACAAGTTATATAAAAATTATCTACCACAATTACTCTTCTTCATTCTCTCTCTTCCCTTGAAAAAGACAAACACATTAGTAATCTTCATATTTTTGCCTATTTTTATAATATAATATACCACTTGTATTCCCCCTTACCAAACAATTTTACTTTTACATAAATTAAAACAGTTTTTTGGTATTACTTCCTGCCGAACACTTTTACTTTATAAAATCGGTATTAAATTTATAGCACCCCTTAAATTATGAATGACTATCAATTGAAGCCTAAAAGTACAGAACAACTCTGGCAAACTTCTACTAAAATATGATCAACTGCAAGACGAGATACACATTGCTCCTTCTTCTGTAGTTGGACCAGGTACTGCCACAACAGAACAATAACTCGCAAAAATATGATGGCATATAAAGGGCGGGACTCGATATAAAACTGTCCCTTAACTGAAGAACGCGCGAGGTACAATACAAAATGCACCAGTAAGTAAAGAAAATGCTCACGAGTTGAAAACACCAATAGCTTCAATCTTTTTTGGACGGGATAGAGAGATTAGTTTCGAGCATGAAGGAAAGATCGTGCATCTGGGAAATCAGCATCTTGACATCATCTTTGGTTGATCCTCCAAAAGCATCTTCGTCATTTGCACCTTGAGCAGATCTGAGGGACGGGCTGCTAGTGTCAGTTAACCTACAGTTTCACAATCAAGGTTTGGAGCTCAATAATGGCCGAAAAGGAAAAATGAAAAAAGAAAAAGAAGACCTATAACAATTCTCTACTTTGTTTAAATCTAGACATGTGGATTGTGAACTTTAACTCCATATATAACATCTCCAGTTCAGATAATGAATGATGCGTAGGCACATTGATTTGTCATTTATGTAGCGTAAGAAACACATTTGATGAGCAATAAAGTAAAACAAATGAATTCTAAGGCAAACTAGATCGGATCTTAATTGCCTATTATTTGAATTTTATGAATAGACATTGAATCAGCAGGTAAGATATTAATATGTAGTGGGTGTCAAAACAAACTGATAGTTAAAAGAAATTTGAAATACATCCATGTGCTTACTTGAACCTCTTTAAAAACTTTGCTTGCCAATTTCCATATTTAAACAAAGAGGAAAGTTTTAACTGTTGATAACTATCACGCAAAGGAAGGTTTCAAAAATCCGGGTTTGATTGACACTATTGGTTCAATTCAGTAGGCACCTTTAAGGCCCTCCAGTAAAGTTGGGCAACTAATTTGCAAAGATTGAGTAACGATTTTGAAAACAGAGAACAAATAACCTCTTCCACTCCAGTAGGAAAACAATGTAATTGAAAGTTTTACAGGCCACAGTTCAGATGTGAAGGAAAATAAATATTAGTGATGAAGAACTTCATATTCAACAGATATGCTTATAAACGAACAGTCAAAAGCAAGTAAGTGATGGAAAACATATGATCAAGAATAGCATTTAAGAAGAACACATACATTGAAGCAGGGTTTTCTGGCACAATAGTAGGAGCATTGCTATTGCTAGTTGAGGTTGAAAAGAAATCTGCTTGCGAAAAGCCACCAAAATCTCCTTCAAACTTATTGTTGAAGCTGAATAAATCTCTTTCTGAGGACTTCTCATCATAAGTGTAATCTTGATCACTAACTCCAGGCAAAGCGTTTATGGAAGGAACTTGTGAGCTGGTTGAGCCCATAAAGTCATCCCAATCTTCAAATGAATCCTCATCCATCGTCTTATGTTCCTCAATCGTTATCTCGTTCTTAGTCATATCTGTGAAGCCGGTTTGAAATTGAAAGTCCTGGAACAAATCATTGGTGGTAGAGTTATCCATTGAGTGTCCTAATGTACGGTCGTTTTGAGGCTCATTACTAGTGCTGAAATTAGCATCAAATCCACCAGAATAGTTAGGCTCACTAGAGCTCATATTATTCCACGTGCCAATCGAATCCCAGTCATCAAATGCTGGGGAAACTGCTTCACCCTCTTTTGGTTTCTCATTTTGCAGATTTGCAGAAGGTCCAAACACAGAATCAAAGTGAATGGAAAGATCAACCTCTGGACCAGAAGAACTGTTGAACAGGTTAGGATCGTGGGATTTAATTCCAGAATCTGCTGAGGAACTCTGAAAAGATTCAGGATTCTGGAATTTAATTCCAGAATCGACTGAGGAACTCTGAAAGGATTCAGGTTCCGGGAAATTAATTCCAGACTCGAGTGAGAAACTCTGAAAGGACTCAGGTTCTGGGTATTTAATTCCAGAATCAGCTGAGGAACCTGCAACATGCTCTGATGAGCTGTAACTAACATGTTCAGTTTCAGAATCAGCAGACTGAAAATCTGCCTCCCATCCAGAAAGAGCTTCACCAGACTTGTGTTTAGACGAGCTGAAAGCTGGCTCAGATGATTGGACATTTCGAAATAAATCTTGATTGTCAAGAGCTGCAACATCTTTTCTAGTAGCAGCCTCGGTTTGATGGTTAGATGGTTGTTCAATGGGCGTATCAGATATATCATTCCTATTTGATTTTAGAAAGAATGTATCCGGAGTGACTCCAGTTAAACTCAACGATCTTTTACTCTCTTCTGAGTGCTTATCTAAATTAGTATCTTGCTCCTCTGTTTCAGCTGGCCATTGTATCTTAAAATTTAAGATTTCGGACAATCGGGTTAAAGATTTTGGAGAGCTCTGACTTACACTATGCTCACTTTTCTTGCTCAGATCGACCATTTCCTGCAATGTTAACATTGTTATTATTATTGTGATTGTAGCTATTCATAAAAGATGAAAAAACAATCAACATGTTATTTATTTCTATTGCTCCAGTGGATCACAGTAAAATCAAAATAAATAGAAACACTAATTAGAGTGCAACCAATCATAAAACTCCATCAAAATTTGACACAAAATCCTTATTATGAAACCCTAATTATTCTCCAACTGTCTTGGGCATAATCCTCTCAAGTCATGAAACTATCACTCAAGACAAATCCATCAGATTACAACTTTTGAATCTCCGATTTCTTTGAGCGGAAATTTATACAGAAAACTCCCTTTTTTTATCATCCTTAACAACTACTTTTCCAAACAAGCAATCAATCATGGGAAGCTAGAAACACTTGATCAATAAAATCTCAACTTCCCAATCCAAAAAAAAATAATCATCCTAACCGCTATTAAATAGCATCCTGAGCTCAAATTAATGCACATTGCACAGAATAGCACGAGAGATGTAACAATGAGACTCGTTAGAACATACCGATCCATCGAGACGCAGCGAGCGGAGCAGCCACTGATACCCAATGGTAGAAGTAAAGCATATATCTCCCGGAACGGCGTCGTAATGGGGAGCCATGCCGCAGTACAAGCAGATAATTGACTCTGTTCCTCTCAATAGCATCCCTCTACAGTTCTTGCAACGAAGGTTCGGCGCCGACGAGTCGGCGGCCGCTATTGCGGCAGAGAGAGGCGGTAGAGAGGGTAGGCTGGGGTCCGACGGGTCGTATTCGGGCAGGCCGGCAGCTGCCCGGGTACAGATCTGGACCTCGCGGATCAGTTCATGCGGAACTCGGGGCATTTTTCGCACACAGTTACGCAGTCAGTGCGTGTTTCTTCTGTGTCCCAAATATGTTTTTACTTTTTAGAACGAAGGAAGTAAATCGTTTTTCAAGAGTAGCGACTTATCACATTTTGGTTTCCCTACGACTTTTATTTGTAACTAGTATTTCTCCCTATTGTTATTAATTAATTTTAATATGAAATTGTGTTAGATAAATCATAGCAAAAACCTAAAAATTAATATTATTTTGTTCAGTTACTTCTTTTAGTAATGTTTTTCATTTACATATGAAAATTATATTATATATACATCATTGTCTCATAAATTAATACTAAAATCACCACAAATATTTAAATTTTTAACAAATACTCCATTAATTAAAAAAAACTTATATAATATAAAATTTTTAATATTTAAATTTAACTCAAATAACAAACATTAATAAAAACACTTAAAAAATTTAAATTTAAATATTTTAAAGACTGTTAAAATTTAAAAACTCATGTGAAAATATTTAAATTCATATAGATGTTAAATCAAAGATATTTCACTGACAATATATATATATATATTGTGTAAAAAAATATCAAATTTTAATTTTTGGTAAAACTTCATCACTCTATTTGATGGAGGGTGAGATTTACCACTATACTCTAAAATAGCTCACTTGCTCCGATAATAAAGATTTATAAACCTGTAATTTTGCTACATTTTGAATTTGATCCTTTAGATTACACATTTTGATTTTGATCCTGTAAATTTAAAAATATTTTTGATTTTAGTCCTTTTATAAACTTACAGGACCAAAATCAAATTTGATTTTGATCCTGTAAATTTGTAAAAGGATCAAAATCAAAATAGTTTTAAACTTACAGGACCAGAATCAAAAAGTGTAATCCATGTGGATTAAATTCAAATTTGTGACAAGTTGTAGGACTAAAAAACACTTTAATCCCAATGCATTATTTGGAAATTTTTAAAAGGGAAGGAAGAATTGTTTCCCTTTAGGGACATTGGAAGGAAAATTATGGGAAGTATCAAAATTACCTCGTTTAAATGGTTATCACCCTTCATTGTTTCTTTATCCTTTTCAAGAATGGTTGTCTTACCTTCTAAACTGTAATAACGATATTTTCTTACTACTATGTATGATGTATGTGCAACTTAATGCAATACAACATTTACCTTTCAAGAAAAATTAAAAAAAAAATTAATCTGGTAAATAAATCCATTAATTAAGATGCAATCTATAGCACTTATTCATAAAAGGAAGTTTGGAATGAAAGACAGAGACGATACAACTAGTGTTGGACTTTGCATAGAAGGCCAACTCATTCAACAGCCAAGACAACGGATATCCCGAAGGAGGTCTTAATTGTTTATATAAGTAATAATTATCAAGGGAGAAATTGTTGTACACTGATGAATTTCACTACTGAAAGTGAAGATGCACACATCAAATACAAGGAAAAGCTCAAACACCTAACACAGAGGGTCTATAAGACGCAAACCACACTGGATCAAATGTTGTAATTCGAGTATATAAGACGCAAACCACACTGGATTGGACGAGCTCAGTAACCCACCAAAGTTCGAAGTCAACGAAGATGAAACCAGAAAGATATATTCTCAATGTAAGAAATTCGATCTAGTTCTTCTGATGGACAGCAATTTGGTGTATATCCATGTCCTTCAACATGACGGATCGCCCACATGAATCACAGGGAGCAGTTCTGGACCCACAGATGCTCTCATGTTCGGATAATCCTCTGAACCTGTCTCGAGCATCTGCAGCAGAAGTTCCAGCTTGGACCATATCTCCACAGAACCGACATGTAATCAGCCGCAACGGACAATCTGAAGATTGGTGTTGCACCTGTCAAGTATATATGCATATCAGCAAAGAGGTAAGAAAAAGGTCAAGATAAGTATTCCATAATCTGCATCAATAGTGTTTTGATATGAAGCCCGATAGTGGGTTTCTTACGGAGTCCAACATCAGCATAAACTACATGCACAATGCTACAGAGTATGAGTGTTTTATGTAGGAGTTATGCTCCATAAGAAACCCATTATAGGGCTTCATACCAATACACATTATAAAAATATCCTATAAACATGTGGAAAAAAATTCTACATGCAGAGATGGAATATCACAATTCATACGTGACAGCGTAAAGAATCTGTGAGAGCAAGATGATCCAAACAACAATTTCATGTTATCTATCTCACAAAACATTCCCAACAGCTTGATTAAGATGCAACAAGGAAAATTTGCACAAAATAAAGATCTGCAGCATGCTCTATCGAGTTATTATAAGGTCAATCACAAAATCAACTGAAAAAGTGAAGAAACATAAACAATATGAAATGGGCAGGCCAAGTGAAAAAGAAATGCAGTTACCATCTTCTCCTTCTCAAGAAGTATTCCGCAGTGACATTGAAGTGGCTCATGGAACACTTTCATGTGTTTCTCGATCTCTTCTCTTTGAAAAGCTTTGCTGCATTTTTCACAGTGAACGTGTCTTTCCCTCTCCTCAACCCTAAGAACAACCCCACAACCAGCATGCTGGCAAACAACATTATGTCTACTACAATAAGCTTCATGAAGACCAATGGTCCTTGATGGGATATAACGTTTACAGTTCCTGCATTCAACAGTGTCCATCTCAGCAGAGGATGAAGAATATGCAGCATGCTGCCCCACCCTCTGCGTTGAAACATCTTGAACATATACTGAAATCGTGTACTTTGATGTCCCTTTGAAACCATATACAGCAACACTATAAGTACCCAATCCCAAGTTCTGATCCTCCGCCCCTAGTACCAGTTGCTTTGAACCCAAGTCATGTGAAGACCACATGTGCTGGTGTTGAGTGGGGAACAAAAGGGGATGCCTAGAAACATACAAATCAATGTCTCCATCTTGTGTTTGTGACTCTAAATTAACCACAATTTTCGCAACCTTGGACAAAACCTTATTCCAAGTGTCATCTTCTAAAGTAAACTTATAGTACATGTAGTTTCCTTCGTCAACCTCTCCATTCTCGGGTTTTCCAAAGATCAGAGGTCTCAACATATGCTGGTTTGTGTTTTCTGTAGTCTCTGGCCCTATGATATCAACCTCGATATCCGTTTCTAAAACAGATATGCTTGAAGAAGGTTTCAACTCAAGAACGTGCATATGATACGTTAGTACACCGTGATTGACGGTTAGGATATCACCTTGGGAAAGAGTCGCATGTTGCCTTAGACTCGTCTCTAGGACTGCCTTGTGATTAGGAATATCTGAAAAGCCAAATTCAACCGTTTGAAGCTTCGCATAAGTACCTTTTGGAAGGTATACATAACGAACTCTCACCATATCCGAACCAGGAGCCTCAGTAGGGAATAAATTACTCCAACAGTGCTGCGGCAGTGCTACAAAACCCTCCTCTGCAGTGAACTCCAGGACACCAGCATGCGTCATCCTGAAAATTCTTGTATCAGCAACCTCAGCAGCTGTGGGAGACTCCACAGTTAAAGAGAAATGCAATGGGCCCTTATCAAAAGCTCCTTGTTCAGACAGCTCAGTGAAACAGGAAGGGGGGAGCTTGATCTTATCTCCAATGCCCTGATAAGATACAGGTACTAACATGCGAGAAAAATCGATTCCTCGACCAGCTAATGTGTTTTCTTCTGCTAACTGACTAGCCTGAAAAGGAGACGAATACATTGTCACTTAATGAAGATTTAAAACCCTTATTTCTAAGATAATTCTACAGATTTCATAAAGCACATTATTGAGTAATGCCAAGTAACACAATGGAAGATAAGCTAAAGATATATTGATCTTCAATTTCACCAAGGGATACCTATGCTTTTTTGCTTTGAGAAACCAATTTCAAACTCTTCTTCATATATATATATATATATACATAATTTGGGGGAGGGATCACATATTTAGAAGACAAGGGAAATAACTCGTATTCAACCATTCAGATCACTGAAATAGTAACAGATCGTAGACGTAAAGCACGGGGAAGAACAAAGGCAAAGAAAGTCGAACCGTTGCTTCGGCTTCGGCGGCGTCAAGGCGGCGTTGTCGCTGAACCGCTTCTAAAGCTTCGCGCTGACGACGGACTTCTTCCTTGGCCTTCCTCAAGCTCTCCAACTTCAATTTTGCTCTCTCTTTCCTCTCCTTCTGCTCTTTCTCCAGCTTCTCTCTCGCTCTTCTCAATTCGAAATCCATTGCCTAAATTGGAACCAGATAATAACCCTCTTTAATCTAACAAAAACTGATTGATCTCAATAGGAATTATTCAATAGAATGAATGAATGAATGATTGATATATGATGTGGGAATTCCAGATTTCTTGGGATGAAAGATTTGGCAATCCCTCTCTTCTCTTTTGAAGAGAGAGAATTCCATTAGGCGCTGGATTTGTACTTCGAGAAGGGTCTGGGCCTATCTAACAAGAAAGCGTCCATTTTGTTTAATTAAAAGCCCATAATGTGAAACCTTGACTTGAGAACAAGTCAAAAAACAAGCCCACCCAAGCAGAATAAATTAAGAAACGCAAAGCGTGTATGCAAAATTGAAATGATGCGATCTTAAATTTATAAAAGTATTGATATTAAAATATTTTCAAAATATAATATATAAATTTTACATTAGTGATAATTTTACTTAACGTACACTATTTATTGTATCTTTTTTTAAATTCATGGATATTCTTTAATATTTTTTTCATATCTTTCTGACATTTTCTCGATATTTCAACTACTTATATTCAGTTCGTAGAAAAAGACAATCGATATTGATATCATAGATCGATTTTTATTGGACAAAATTTTGTATGAACCCGACTTCACGGCTTATCAATTATCACTGTCATGTATATTCACTACTGTTATGTATATGCACTATCACTGTTAAAAAATCAAATATATTTTTATAACAATGATAATAATTACATATAACAGTGATACGAGTTAATGTGAACTCGAGTTCATAAGAGACCAACTCTTTTTATTGATATTTTCAATTTTTTATGAATATTATGAGAAGAGACATTCTCATCATCTAATGTAAAATATATCTAAAATAAATAAATATTAAAATTTGCTGGTTATGGATCGCTCCAGGTCAAAATTCCTGGACCCTAATCGGGTCAAGCCGGACCAAATAAAATTTTTAAAAACAAAAATCATATTGGATTTATTTCAGGAAATTCACTCCCAGACTGTGTTACTATTACTGAAAGGCAAAATTTGTATTATTAATCCTTAAGGAGTTGATCTTTTGTACTTTTAAAATAATTATAAGGACAATATATATTTTTAGAAGAATATATATGTTTTTCTTAATTTTTTTTTATTCTTTTGTTGATTTATGTTGATAATATGTTTGTTAATGTAGTAACACATCTTTTAATACCTTATTTTTGTTGTTATAAGAGAAATGTATTTTTTTTTTCAAAGACAAATAAATGTTTGTACGTACAGTAACACACATTTGCTATTGTTGTAACATATATTTGCTCTAATAGTAATACACATTTGCTCCAAGTTTGTGTTATTATATAGGCAAAATGTGTGTTATTGTAAAAACAAAATAAATTCTTATAAGAATAAATATGTGTTTCTTAATTTAATCACTATCCATTTAAATTTAGGTATATTGTTTCATGTAATATTTTTTTTATATTTTATATGTGTTATTATATAAAAAGTGATATTAAGTTTTATAAAAATAATTAAATATTTGTGAAAACCAATTAATGACACACATTTTACTCTTGAGTAAGTCTCTTGTGCACCATTTAACTCAAATGCATTTTTAAAAAGTTACATAAAATATTATTGAAAAGTCTCGTGTGTTATTTTTGAAAAATGTATTTTTAAATACATTTTTCAATAATAATACGTGTGACTTTTCAATAATAAATAATATAATTTTTTTTTAAATACACTTGAATTGCACGATACAAGAGTAAGGCTTTACTCTTATATTGTATGAAAAACTATATATGTAAAAAAAAAAATCTAATAGTAACACACATTTTATATTACAATAACATTCATTTGCACATACAGTAACACAAATTAGGAGTAAAAATTCTAAAATCTATCTAGCACGAGAGTTTAAGAAAAATTATCCAAATTCAACCAGTTCAACCCGACTTAAATCCATAAGTTTTTAAATATAAATTATTTCATATAATGTGATATTTAAAATATAGAGATTAAAGATTTGTAAGTCCTAAAATTTGTCCTTATTTTAAATCTGGTTAATATGAATTTTACATTTTAATATTGACTCTATAAATTTGAAATTATTTTAATTTACAAACTTACAGGACCAAAATCAATAGTCCTAAAAACTTATAAAAAAACCAAAATTAAAATATTTTTAAAATTATTTAACTAATATTAAAATATATAATTTATGTGGATTACCTTCAAATTCTAAAAAATTGTATGACTATAAAAATTTTAAACACTAACAAACAATGTTACACCATATTCTCCCTTAAATTATTCTCCTCACTAGAATATTCCTTTTCCTTTTAAATGGGTGAATGATAGAAATCACGTGTATGCTTTCGGGGACATTTTTTATTTTATTTAGACTCGCATAAGCACAAATAAACCAAAATACAGTTGCATTTGCATCCGAGAGAGTTTCGAAGAAGAAAATCGCACGCTGTTGAGTTATTGCGAGATGACGATCTCTTCGAATGATAATTCATCTTCCTCATTGCACGGGTAAATTTTCACGCACTGTTTCTCCGTTTATCTCTCTTGATTTTGTCTTCGAATCGATGCAGTTTGTAAGTGTATGGCCATCTTGGCATCGCCGGTAGAATTTGTTTTTTCGAAGCAGGCATAGATCCTGTGAATTTTTTTTTATTTTTTTCTATTTCAGAAATCATTTTCCGAGTTCCGTGTAGAATCAAAATACCATGTCGCTCGCCAAGTTTGAATATTCTGGTTTTTTAGGAGATTTCTGTAATTCGTTATTTTGGGTGGAGTTGATGGGCTTCGTATGCCTTGGCTGGGTATGTGGTTTTGGAATAATGGGATACACTACTCTGGACATGGACATGTCTTAAGTTATTTGTAATATTCCAATTTGGTGCTGATCGAATTTTCTTTTTGAAAAAGAATTAAGGGCAATTTTGAATTATTTTTCTTTTCTGTGTCCCTTTGAGCATCAAAGTGTGTGTGTGTGTGATAAAATTATAACGCATCTACAATCAAGATTGCCTTGTTTATACTATAATCTGAGGTGGAAAAATCTAGGTGATTGCAGACCGCTGGGGTTTATTCTTAGGCGTATGTGTGCTATTCTGCTCTATAATATGCTGGTTTTGAGATTTTGAATGCAAGATAACATGCAATAGAACATCCATAACTGCTTGAGTGCCACAAATGGTCAGACTTAAGTTCTGCTTGGTACCTTCTCTATAAAGCAAAGTTCTCGGATCAAATTCGGGTGGTTGGGATGGGTGGTGGTGGGGTTTCTGTCTTTCTGCATAGTTAACTGTTATCACCAGATGCTCTGACAAGATTAATCAAAATAAAGTTTGATATGTCAATGGGTTACTGAGTGAATTCGTCTGAAGTGATGTTATTTAAGCTTTTTGTTCGATCACATATCTGCATAAATAACCAATATTTGAGTTTTTCTCTGTGCCTATAATAACTCCATCAGTTGGTGTGATCATTATTGTGATGCTAACAGTAAAGCTGTTTACAGGTCAATGAGAAGAATTGATACAAATTGGTTTATTATCAGAGCTGTGAAATTATTGACTCATGTACAACATAGAACTATAACTAATTATCTACCAATACCATAGAGAAATGACCTTTCGTTTATCCAACTTCTTACTTATGTCCATTGAATGTTTATGATTTCTGTTCGAAGATCAAAGTGGTTAATATTCCCTTGTTTTCAATCAGAACTAGTTCTCTATTGCAACTTGCTCCTATTGAAGCAGTACTATTCGACATTGATGGCACTTTGGTTGATTCGGACCCCCTTCATTATTATGCTTTCCGTGAAATGCTCCTAGAGGTAGGTATATTATTGGGTTTACCATAAGATGTCTGCATCATTCCTTTTTTTTTTTCTTAAATACACTTTTTGTCAGCAAACCTCAATTTTTTATCTAAGTGACACTAATCCTCAGATTGGCTTCAATGGTGGCGTTCCAATTGATGAGGATTTTTTCGTTAAGAATATTGCTGGGAAACATAATGACGATATTGGTGCTATCCTTTTCCCAAATGATCGTGAAAAGGGTGTAAAGTTTCTGGATGACAAGGAAGCAATGTTCAGAAGGTTCATACCACACCCAACCCACCCAACCAAAACACAAAGTTTGTCGTCTTACTCTGCCTTTTCATTTTTGTGTGATAAATGCAGGATAGCCAAGGATAAAGTCGAACCAATAAAAGGGTTATTTAAAGTCACAAAATGGGTTGAAGATCGGGGACTAAAACGAGCAGCTGTGACCAATGCTCCAAGAGAAAATGCAGAATTGATGATCTCGTTGCTTGGACTAACTAATTTCTTCCAAGCTGTCATCCTTGGGAGCGATTGCGAACATGCAAAACCATTCCCAGATCCATATCTAAAAGCACTCGAAGTACTGAAGGTGTCCAAGGAGCACACATGTGTATTCGAGGTTTTAATTAATTAATTCATTCATTTTGTAGTTGGTTAGGGACTGTTTGGTTGTTTCCTGACGACACTTGATATGGACTGTTTGGTTGTTCAGGATTCTCCTTCAGGAATAAAAGCCGGGGTTGCAGCCGGGTTGCCTACTGTAGGGTTGACGACAAGGAACCCAGCTGAACTGTTGATGGAAGCAAGGCCTGCTCTTCTGATTACAGATTATGAAGATCCAAAACTTTGGAGTGTTCTTGATGAGCTTGACCGTAAGGCCAAGATTTAATCAGGTGCTGATTGATATACAAAGCATAGATTTCTAAGTAACAAGAGAAATTATTTGGAGTGGGCATCACTCCTTGAATAAGAAAGTATTAGTCTTTCTACGGGAAAGTGCCATTTGTGCCATTTCTGGCTAAAATTCAACATTCACTCTTATGCTTCGTTGATTGTTCACGTGATTTTTATCTGATTGTATTAAAATGCAAAATATGAGAAAGAAAGTTAAAGTGATATTTGATGTAATACTGCATGTGTCACCACAGAAATTTCATGTGTTTATAGCGCAGTTCAAACCTTGTTTATTGAGTAGAGAAATGGAAGAACATTACTTTAAGGGTAAGTTATATATAAGGTCATTTAAGATAGTTTTATTACCTAGTGGAATACCAAAAATCTCATATTACAAGGAGGGTCACAATATGGGACCTACCATTGAAAAAAAACAACCAGCTGACGGAAGCCTAGCTTTTTTAGCTTCAGGCTATACATCTCTCACATACCTCACCATTCTGAGAGAAAAATTACTGTTCATGTTCCAAATGTAAATACCTGGAACGAAAATTCAAATTCATTCGAATTGAGAATTTGGGCGTCGATTATTTTAGGGCGATTCTGAGAAAATCAAGGCGATTCAAGATATAGCAGAAGATTTTGCATAATTTGGTGCATACCAAAGTTCAGATCATCGTCAATGATAGATTACAGGTTATGCATGTCATTGTTTCCAAAAAAAAAAATTGTTTCATTATTGCATGTTGAGCCTATTAATGAATGCTGATTTTATTTGGTGCGATTACTTCATTTTGATTTGAATATGAAATTATTAGCTTTGAAATCAAGAAATTTGACTCTGCTTTTCTGCGGTTCAGTAACGGGAGATGGGTAGAACTCACAAATCTAAAAAAAGATATGAATTGATAAGTGGTAGTTCAAGCGAAGAGACGGATGATGAAGGAACACCAAAGGGGAAGAAACATGGACGTATTCAGCGCCGTTTACGTTTTAAAGATTCTGGTTTGAATATTTAATTTCAATGAGTTTTAATTATAGGTTTAGTTGCCTACTTGGTCTCGTTTAAGCTAATTTAAAGTGTGGAATGCAGTATCTCGAGGATCAAGATCTAAATTTAGAGATGTTGCAGTTAATAGAAAAGGTAAAATTTTTAATATTATACAATACCAGTGTAAGTCATGTGCATTACTCATATAGGGGTTGCATGTTCAGGGAAAAGGATTGTCCGTTACATTTATAGCACTTCGGAGTCAGGTATTTTATGTTTCATAAATACTGATAATCGTGGATTCATATATAAAACCATTCTAGTCAGTTACGAATGTATTATTTATAGATGACATTAGTCCAAGAAGGTTTAGAGATGATCAGTTACAAATTGAATCAGGTTATTGATTATACATCAAGTTGCTTTGTTTTTTTTTATTATTATACATCAAGTTGTATATATGAATTTGTTTTGATTCAAAATACAAATAATAACCGCTCATCAAAGAGACGTAAACACGGTAGATGTATTGTCGAAGAAATTATTTGTCCAGCTGAATCAGGTGTGCGGATTACCTACCTGTTCATTTTACGGTTCCTTGTTTGCATATTACATACCTAATCATAATTATTTCTGTTTTATGTTGACAAGACGAAGAAAGTCCTATACAAAAGAGGATTTTACGATCAATGAGGAAAGCTCTTGAATCAGGTTGGTTAAATATCACATATAACTTATAGGTTTGAATAAAAATAAAACTTCTGAATTTTTCTTGTGTTACAGAGGCATCAAGTCCTAATGTTCAAAACAAAAGGAAACGTGTTGCCAAAATATCGTGTTCGGGTATTACTATTACTATTTCATTTAACTAGTGTAACAACTCTACATAACTTTTGAATTCCTAATTAGATATGATTTCTTTAGAAACCGACAGTCCAGATTACAAAAGAAAACTACGTAGTCAACAGCCACAAACTCTGTATTCAGATTGGGATTCAAAGATTGAAGGTATATTAATAATTCTGTTTTTTTTTTTTAAGGATTTCATATGAATTTATTGTATAAAAGAAAATAAATTGTCGTTGTGATGTATAGCAAGTCAAAACAAGAATACTAAGGGTACACCAAAAAAGAACGCAAGTCACGTAAGGAAAACTGAACATGATGTGCAAAGAAATCATGTGAACAAGCGTGTTGTACGTCCACTGAACTGTTTCGGTAAGTCCAAATACTCCCTTACCAGTTCATTTAGGGTTGTATGCAGAGTAGATAGTTTGTTATTCAAGTTTTAGTTTGTGAATATACAAATTGTAGTTTTGCAGATTTTTTTTTTTTTTTTTGGGTTAATAATCATTTACCAGGAGGGCTGGATGAAGTCCCCAATGAGACACATTTTAGATCTAATTTTCGCACAGCTGTGAAAGAAATATGTTCATTGGATTTTGCTGACCGACATATTGAAAAGATGAAGTTTACACCTTTCTGGTTAATGTTTGAATCAATCTACAAGAGATGTGATGCAAAAATGTTGAGAAGGTTCCACAAAAATGAAGATGATATTGTAAGAATCATTAGAACCTACAATATTGAAAAAGAAAGCTTCATTTTAGGAGATCATGTAGTCCCCCTTCTAAATACTGATGTCATTTATATATTTGGTGTAAGTTGTGGATTGAAGGAAGTGAAATTAACTGATTCCCAATATGATATTCCAAGTTGGGTTAAACGTGTGTTTGCTGAGGAAATGCAGGACCCAAAGTATTACTTAGTGTTGTATAAGCATCTGATTTTTAAGAAATTAAAAGAGGATTTATTGGGTCGGGATGATGTCAGTTGTGAGGATGTTGCAAGATTAGTACATTGCTATCTTTTAGCATTTGTGCTAACACCAAACAAAAGTGGGGCTATATCAGTACACATTACAGTTTGCTTGGAAAAGTTTGAGGAAATATGCTTATATGATTGGAGCTGGTATATTATGAGATTCTTTAAAAATCAATTGAAGAACAGCAACAACATGAATGTGGGAGGCTGTGCAGCAATACTTCCAATAAGTTTTTACATAAGCTAATGATTTCTTTAATATATCAGTATTAATAGTTGACATATTTCAAATTTTACTTGATGTAGTACTGGCTATGTGAACACACTGATCTGGTAAAACCTGATGGAGATATGATGTTTCCAAGATTTTTAAAATGGGATATGAAGGAAATTCACAGAGCACTTGAACGGGTCAGATTTTCACGGATAACAAATGTAAGTGTATATATTATCATATATTGTTTTTTAGTTTGGAGAAATTTTTACAAAGGATTACAATTTATGATATAGGTGGGGGAATTGGGCTTGGGACCATCTGCAATGGAGAAAGGAAGACTATTGGGTTTGTTACATATGCGAAAACAAGAGTTCAAGGATACATATAAAAAAAATGTTGAGTACACTGGAATTTTCATGAGTGACGAAGATGAGCATCAGACACAATTGAGAACCAGCCTACAGCTTCTGCCAGAAATGAAAGTCCAGTTTTTACGGAACAAGTTCAGGAGCCTGAACAACAAACTGGTGGTAAAGAATGCCCAGCGTCTACAGAAATTGACAGTCATTCAAGCGCATTGGGTTTCCAGCCAGATGTTGATGATCCTATATGGAGTATAAGTTTGACACAAGATAATACTGATCAACAAATTAATGCGGTGCTGTAGTCACTGACAAAGGAAACTCAGGATGATCATGAGCAAGTTGTGGCTAAGCTAAAGGAAGATCCTGATAAAATAAAGACTGAGATGCAAATTGAGAAGAACAGGTTTGAGAATGAGCTGAGACAGAAAGATGAGGATATCAAACAAATGTGTGCAGACAACGAGAAAGCCATTAAAGAGTTGAAAAATAATGAAGAATGCATAAGCCAGCTGCGTACAGAAAATGAACTACTAATGAAGAGAAACGAGGAGTTAAGTGCAGCAGTGGATGCCCAACCAATATACAATAATCCAGTGTCAAGTGATTTGTTTAATGAGGATGTGTCAAAGGGAAACAGAGAAATTGTGTTGTTTTCTGAAAAACAACTGGAGACAAATCATGATGCTGCAGATGAATTGGCAGATGAGGGACCAACTGCCACATAAATTTTTGAGGACCCTGCTTCTCTTGACGAGATTGGTGCAATTGCAACAGGCTTTCAAAATATGAAGGAGATTGGCAATCAAGTACGTGGGCAGACCGATACGACACCATGTGTGAAGGCACCGAAAAGTAAACGTCATCCAAGCCCAAGTTCTATAGCTATGCGGGTAAAAGGATGAACACTTCTTGATGACAGAAAACCGGTGGAAAGATCACCCCAGATGAAGACTGCTGAGCTGGTCAATTTGGTGAATAATGAAGATGATGTTTTTGAAAGGCAAAAGGAGATGGTGTATAAGAGATTCGAATGGGATAACAGAAGTCTGGCTGTTAGAAAGATATCTCTAGAACTAAAGAATGAAATTGAACATTTTTTGAAGACTGAGGGAACACAGTAAGTTTTAATACAGTATTTTTATAACTTTTTTTTGAAGACTGAGGGAACATTTTTTATTCTAACTTTCTTGATATCTTTAGTTATATGCTTTGGGTTGGAAAAGAGAGCACAATATCAGTTGGTGATATAATCAATGTTCTGCATAACAAGTGTTACATAGAGGAGGTACAAATCGTTCTTCAAAAAAAATTTATAGGTTGCTAGTTTTTATAGTAATATGATAAAAAAAGTTTCAATGATTTTAATATGCCAGGTGATTACTGCATGGGGAGAGCTGCTTTGGAACAAACATGGCAAGATAAATTCAAAGGCAGCAAAAACAATGGTTTTTAACGCTAGATGTCGGGTAATATTACGCACTACACATCTTAAGCATTTCACATCTTACTTTTACATATAAAAATATAGTTGTTAATTTGTAATAATGATTTGGTTTGTTCAATTTTTTTATGTATAATAAGGATTTGATCAAGGATGGGAGCAAGATCCATGGGAACTCTCTAAAAAGGTTTATTGACGATCGTTTAGAAGATTGTCTTGATAAGGAGATACTGTTGTTTCCTATGTTGGCAAATGAAGGGGGACCCTCAACTCGAAGAGTGGGATTTCATTAGACACTACTGAAGTTTAACGTGAAAAAAGTTGAGTGGACATTTTACAACTCTATGTCTCCAAGGAGAGGAATAGCTGATGGTCATCTAAATGCATCTGCATTAATTGTAAGTAACCAAAAGCATGTTCAGTAATTTATAGTTTACTTTAGATATAAGTTTTTATTTTACTTTAAACATGTAGACACAACATGTAACACCCCATTTTTTTTAAATATATTATATTCTATATATTTAAATAATTTAATTATATTTTTAA
>JAPKLY010000273.1:388076-462948 GCA_026898435.1 Prunella vulgaris | reverse complement strand
ATGCAATTTTTTATGTTTGAAATTTCCCACAAAAAACATTTAAAAAAAATTTACAATTTATATCTTTCTATTTTATTTTAACTTTCAATAATTCACCATTCTGGTATGTAACCAAGCTTTTGGGGTTTTTTCGAGCACCCGATTTCTTAAAACAAATTTATAAGCCCAGGAGCCCAATTCAAAGACCGAAAAAATATACATATTTGATGTTCTTCATTGGACCTTTTACAGTTACTTTAAGTAAATATGGGATATCATTTTTTGGGCCTTCTCATTTAAGTGAAATGGGCTAAATTAAATATTAGGGAAATGGGCTAAAAAGTTTTAACAGCCCACGTATGAAAGAATATTCACAAATAAAGATGATTTTAATACCCCAAGCACATTGATCAGTTCAATCAAAAACAGAGAAAAAACGACCGTTGGGATACACCATATATTATGATTGCTTCCTAACGGATAGTCCACAGTGAAAATGGATTATAAATAGAACTCAAAACCACTTGTTCACATACATATCTAAGATTCTACAAGAAGCCTTCAATACTTATAACATGTCTCAAGCTAGCAATTACAATCAACAGCACTCGTATCCCCGATACGACAGGTCGTACTGCAGACTGTGTAGATGTCCAACAACAATAAAGGTTTCAGAGAGTCAGAACAATCCAGGGCATTCGTATTACAGTTGTGAGAGGCATGGATGGTCACATTGGTGTATGTCTCTCAATTGGGATGCTACACAAGAAGATGATGGAATCTCAAGTGCAAGAGATATTCATGGCCCTGCAAGTAGCTATCATACAGCCCCAAACAATGTAACATACAACATCACTATGCGAACTATTTTGGTTTCAAATTTCATCACTATTGATGTGCTTTTTCTTATTTTAGGGGCAGCAGTAGCTTTTATGTAATAAGTAGAAAGCAGTAACTACAATGTAATATTTTAAAGTAGGATCTACTTTATGTAATGTTATGGATTATCTTTAAATTTCAAAATATTTCCAAAACTATTTACATACAAAATACTAACATTTACATTACCAATGTGCATCGATTGACAAACAGCTTCAAAATACTAAGTACATTCAGAATTTGATACTTGGTATGCTAACCTTGTAAATATTCTTCAAAATCTTACATAATCAGCTACGCTACCCAAAATGTTAAATAACCATCACATATTCTTCACTGAATCGTTCTGCAAAAAATACATATACACAGAATGTAATAGCTTATTAAACTAGAATCAAATCTGCAGAAACTACAAAATATGCAAATATCAAGTTTTTTTGGTAAAAACTTTGTAAGTACCTAAATTTTGAGTAGACTGTCTTCCTCTTTTTGCGTGAAAAGTCTTCCTTCTTTTAGAGAACTCTGGATATGATGTAATCCTTTTAACCTTAGGGCGACCTGGGGGACGCTTCAAAGCAGGGGGCAGTATCTTGTAATTAGGTTCCAAATCCCAAATCTCATTTCGCAAAGTATTAGGTACGGGATGGACTGTTCCTCGGTAACAGTTCTTGAAAGAACTTGTGAAAAAAACAGAATCCACATACTTGGAGATATCATCATGAGACTTGCTTATAACAGTCACAACATGTTCACATGGGAACCCAGAAAGTTGCCATTGGAAGCATGAACAATATTTCTTTTGAAGACTAACAACAGCAGAAACATCTGATTTCACAAGGTACTCATCGGGGGCAGATTGATGAACAGACCATGACTTACCAACTTGTAGGAGCTCATCCCAACGTAATTGCTTGGATGGAACCAAACCTTCTTTCCACTTTTCAGCCTTCGCCTCTCTCGTCACAAACCAATTACAGATTTCAGTCCTAATGTAGTCCAGACTATGCTTAATAAGCAGTGACCTAGCATTCAAAATCCATTTATTAAAGGAATCAGCAGCATTAGATGTCATATCGCCATAACGTGGTATATTGGGAGCGAAACAAACTGCCCACTTATTGTATGGAATCTGTTGAATTCAATCTGCAGCAGATTGCCCACCAACTTCAATAAACTTCTGAAGAAATTCATTGAAGAGACGTTCATTTGGAGCATATGCACAAGCTCTGAAAATTTCAAGCAACTCGGATCTATTTGTTCTCGTCCAACCACATGAAAAAAGACCTCTGAGGTTTAAAAGAAGATGATATAAACAGAAAAAATGAACAGGTTCATCCCATACATTATTAAAAGCACTCACCAAGCTAAGATTACGATCAGAGACATAACATATAGGCATGTCATGTTTGACATATTCACGTATCTTACGTGAAAACCAAGTCCGATTATCAATATTTCCAGCTGATACAACTGCAAAGGCAACAGGATATAAACCTAAAACAAAACAAAAGCAGTTATTAATCAACATTAGCACAAAAAAGACTGGCACACTGAAAAGAAGCAGATAATTGAATAAAGATTATTTCATAACAGAGTTATAAAAACATAATGAATATAACTAAAATGAATAAACAAATGCAATGTAATACCATTTTCACCATTTTTTGCAGTAGCAGCTAAGAGTGTTCCTTTAGCACGACCTTTCATAAAAGTTCCATCAATAAACAGCATGGGTGAGCAATGGCGAAAACCTTCCAAACAGGCATTAAACGCAATAAAGACTCTTTCAAACCTATGTGTGACATCATTGGACTCCAAGTCAAAAACAGAACCAGATTGGTCTGCAACACAGCAGATTTATACCACCTCAGCTGATCGTAGGAGTCTTCATATGTTCCATAAACATGATCCTTGGCAGCTTCAACCGTGCGCCAAGCTCTGTGGTAAGATATATGAAATCCATAATCATTTTTTAGCTTGGTAACTACATCCTTTCCACGCAAATTATTTTCTTCCTTGACACTCTCCACAAAAAGATGACCCATTACTTTAGGCCCTAATCTAGGAGAATTAACATTACACAACTGCCCTACACATGAATGGGTTAGATTTCCCTTGTACAGCTCATAGTCCCCAGATACTGCATGCACCCTAAACTTCATAAACCATTCACAACCTTGATTCTACTTTTCCCCACATACAACATGCTTGTACTTTTTTTTACTCTTAACAAACTTAAAATTCCAACTCATTAGTGATGAGTACTTTGCCAAAGCTTCTTTCAAGCATGCCTTTCCTCCAGTAACTACAGTACCCACACCATCTTTAAATATATCAGCCCACGAATCAGATAAAAATGTTTTCTTGGGCAAACTAGGGCAACAATCATACCTAGAGATTTCAACCAAACTAGATGAACCCCCAATTTGAATATCATTACCTAGCATTCTATTATGCGAATGAGAATCATTCTGAGATAATTGCAAGGGGGTGTATTTGACCCTATTTCGGTTTGATTTGAACGAACCTCAACAGAAACAATCCTAACTAATTCCATATCGCAGAGAAGAAAAATATTAACCAAATCTTCATAGGACTCCAGCACACAATTGATAAAACTACCAACACAGCATATAAATGAAAAATCTAGATTACTAATTTCAGGCTACTTTTGAAAAACCTGGTCTCGGAAGAACAAGAATGAATTCCGGGCTTGAATTGTGAACAACTTCCTCTCTTCCTTGTAATTCGTCGCAAATATTACCTGTTCGACCATAATTTCTGCATATACAGCTAGGTTTTGTTAAGGAGAATGAAACAGAAATTAAATCGGGTGATGAAACGAAGAAGTGCTTGTATACTTGAATACTGAATTCAAACATATTTAAATTTCAAATTAATGAATAGGAATTCCGGCGATTTGACAGATGAGAGAGAAAGTGAGTGAGGTGATTTCCGGAGAAGAAAGAGAAGCTGGGTTGAGGTGAGAGAAATTAAATTGGGAGTTAGTGACTGAGGTGAGAGAGAGACATGAGAGAGAATTTGTCAGAAATGAAAGAGATAGATAGTGTTATTTTATTAGTTGTGGGTCCTATAATCATTGCAAAAGTGTTTCTTTTGGTAATAAAATGATCTTCTTGGTAACATGAGATTTTTGGTATTCCTCCATGTAAATAGGGTATTATAAGTGGTCTCATTTTGTAATTAACTCTTACTTTAATAAGTGTGTATTTACACATAACAAAAAAAAAAAATTAATAAAACTTTTTAATTTGGATAAAATTTTGTACGAAAATGGTTCCTAATAAGTTTATCATGAAATTGCTTTAATGTATCATATATTTGATTAAAGAGATATTAATTTTATCAATAAATTAATATTTTATTAATTAAAAGATATACTTTTTAAAATTTCAGCAATATAGTATATATGTATTGAAAATAAATTAATTAATATATGTTACATTGATTATACTAGATTTTGGCCCGTGCGATGCACGGGTCTTCTTTTAGTTTTTTTTTTTTTTGGTTCTTTCTCTATCGACAAGATTGAGTTCAATTTAGATACTTTTTAAATAGTAAAATTGAAAATTTATTGTTGGTAATGGTGGTGTTAAAAAAATTGACGTAAAAAGATTTGTCACTCTTTTTGCACCTAAAAATAAGAAAAGTGTCTTGTCATTTAGCTATGTCAATTTAAGTTAAATATATATATATATATATATATATATATATATATATATATTGTTGCTCAATTGAATAATTAGAGTTGCTTTGCAATCTACCACTGCTTGGATTGCTCTCATAGGCCTGCAAACAATGGAAATCTCTAGTGAGGAGTGTGGGATCCTGGTCAGACGAAAGTAAGTTTATTTATTTTTTTGTATCAGAGTTTACTGATTCTATAGAATATCAGTCAATTAAAATCTTGGTATCTTGGAATAATTTCTTCATATGTTCACTTGTGTCATCACCACCTTAAAACAGTTTAGTCATAAAATAGAAATATAAATTATGCAAATAATCATAATTTATAGCGTGTATGATCGACCACATAATAATATCACAATTTCCTTGTTTTATAGAAATATGTGTACTAAATAATATTAGAAGCTGAGGCTATTCTCACTGCATTTGAATTTTGATCCCATGGATTTAGGAATTAGTACATAAAATTTATCTTGCATTATCTATTCATCGTCCTCAGGATGTGCAATGCAATATCAGGATCTCTCCCACCTACAAGAGCCCAACTTCTTTGACATATTTAGAAGGAGATGTTAGAATCCTCGTGAGCTAGCTCCCCGAACACATTAGCCCTGTACTAAAGATTTTATGGCTTTCCAAACAAAGCAGAGGCAGCTTCCCTCATTTCTGGACGCACATTCTTTTAGAAAAATTGGGTAATTATAGGTTTGAAGGTGCATATATATTTTAAAAACATAGTCTGCAATAACAACACTGAAATAACTTACAAATTCTCTTTGCTTCAACCATTCATCAGCAGGAGTTTACTCATGTGAATACTTCCCTGCCCAAAATACACACCCCTTTTAAAAAGAACAAATCAAAATTTGATATTTTGTGTAAACATAATAATTACCAAATCTAACTTCCACTGGGAGAAAGTCCATCATTAATTGAAACAGGAGAATCCAACAAATAATCCTAAAACATCACTAATTCTCAGAACAAAAATAGTTTATACGAATTTCAAGATAAAATTGGCCAGTGCCTGACCGGTCCGAGATCCCATCATTTCTCGCGTGCCTCCAGTAGCATCTTTTCAGCAATTTTAGTATATTTTTTTTTAGAATAAATTGGCCCGTGCCTGATATTTGCTTTTTCAATGTACCAATAAAATTAACCCAAGGTGATTGTTAGATTATACTCAATTCCCAGAAGCTGAACAAATTTGCCATTTTCATCTCAAAATTAAGCCCCAAATTTCAAAGAAAATATATTAACGAACCGTGTGTTTTCTACCATTGTTGATCTATTATAAAGCAATTGGACAAAATCAAACTCGATTTACCTACTACAAATCTAGTCTCCATCTGAATATGTAATCCTAATTGAACATGGTCCCAACTCTATCAAATATTTGTCACAGAATCCAATAGCAAGAAATCAGCATAAAAGGACCATTTTCAAAAAAAAAATCTCTCATTTTTAGAACTGGTGAGTTAAAGAATAGCTTACCACCAAACAAATAAACTAATTACTAAATAAATATTAATACAATACAAATGTAACTCGAAATTGTAGTAACCGACGATGATGGCAAAGCGTGTGGACAATATAAGCAGGGAAAACTATATAGGTTGGAGAAAAATCACAAATTTCTAATTAGAATATCCTACACTAAAAATAAATTATAACACAAACTAAATTATCTGACTGGGGCGATGATAATCAAATAACACAAACCAGTTTGGCAATCACTGATGGCATACCTTGAAAAATAAACAAATTCATGATGGAATCAAAGTAGGGGTTGAGTATGATTCAGCATCACGTAATATTGCAAGAATATGTAACTTGAAATAAAAGAATAAAAGATAATATGAGCCAAAGTCGTAGTGAATATTACCTCTCATATTGATATTTTGAAATATGGTATGAAGAAAATAAAAGGTGAAGATAAGAATGTATCCCATTTGAACTCTGCTATCAATCACAGAACTTATTCACCTGAACACGCCTTGTATTATCATAGTAGTTCTTCTAAAAAATTCGAAGAAATAGAGAAAATGCTATATAAAAAGATGTACATGTGTTAAATAGATAAATAAACATAACATTTCAAGGAAAAAGAGAAATCGGGAATAGATTGCATTATAAAAGAGAAATCAGGAATAGATTGCATTATTAAGTATAAACACTTTCAAAGTTGACATGTAAATCAAAGTCTAACAAAGATATCTACATTATTGTAAGGATGGAAAAATAACAAATATAGAAGAGAAAGATATGAGAAATTACATATTCTAACACAGTAATCGAGGCATATTGTTGAGAGATGGGAGTAGTCATTTGCTCTCAGCTGATCAACCCTCTCTGAATACTGGTACTTGGGATACATTGTGAGGAACTTGGAGAAAGCCCAACTAAGGTGTGGAGTTTCATCTGAAGACTCGAATGCACGCTCGTTCTGAGCATTTAGTGAGCAAGGTATGCATCGTCTTGATTGTCCAATTCTTCAAAATGCATGTCTTGTGATCCTCCCTTATTTTGTAATTTCCTCAGGATAGATAGAAACGTCTTAATTTCCTCGCTTGAATGTTCGGAGTCATCTCTTCTTCTGCTCTTCTTGTCCAAGAGCAGAGCAGCATAATGAGAAAAAGACTTGAATAGAGTGATGCATCAAAAGTTCTTTTTTCCTCTTCTACTCACAGTCTATTTGAGTAACAGTAAAACAATCAAACAAAGGAACAACAAGGCAGTGATAGGGCGGGCACAACGCGCTGTGGAATGAAAGGTAAGAATATGCAGAGAAGAGCAGGGGTCGTTTTTTCTCGAGTGTGGGAGAGTCAGTCTTGTACATTTTGGGCGATGTTTCTAGACAGAAAGATCTAGAAGCATGTGGATTCCTGCCAGAATGAAACATACTAAAAGAACAAACACTTTGAATTTGTATTTCTAACAACATCAAGTCTGAAAGATATGTTCCCATCATCTTAACAATATTTCACCCTCGTTGCTGCATGTTTATTGGTGAGCGCTATTGACAAATGATTATCATCTTATCAGTCAAATATCTATGAACCCACAACTACAATTGTACAGTTTATACATGTAAAAACTCCCATTATTGCCTCTGTACAGTTCTATTTCACGCCAATACGGTTGCTCAAGTGTTTTGGTGTGCCAGAATTGAGTATTTATTGCTCAATAGTTTTGGTGGGAATTGTTTATTTCTTTTGTTTTTTGCTGTATTGAGAAAGAACATGGTGTTGTTTTTTAGGGTTCCAAGGGCTGCTTTAATTACAATTACAATAATTAGAGAAGATCATAAGTTGTCTATTGATATTTGAAAGTAACCAGAAAGTAATTCCAAATTTTAGTTAGAAATCAAAGAAAACACATTCTATTACTTTAAAAAATTAATCAAAAGGTTTTGAAAACTCATTTGGCACGCCCTCATCATTGTACTCTTTATTGCCTCTCTTTCTACATCTGTATTCCTGGAAAAATAGAACAGGGCGAACTGGTTGCGGTAAGTGCCGGGAGTAAACCTCTGCAATGGTTTACCATCTAGCGTAATGAATCATGAGCATAAATAATAATAGAATTATATATATCATAATAGCATTATAATAATTGGCAAAAATGAAAGAAATGAAAATGTTTAAAATAGATATAGAAATTCAAGATTTGACATATGAGCAGCTAAGGATCAAATGATATAATGCACTTAAGGGGTGATCTTCTAAAAAAAATCATAAATTGTTCGACAGAAGCTTACAGTCATCTATTTCTGCAAATCGGACCAAGACATGATATGTGTACTGAAGCATTAAAGCTATCACAAAAAAATTCCCACTTAAATCCAACTCAAACAGAAATGCTTGGGAAAGAACCAATATGCCTGATTTGCCCAATTATCAATGACAGGTTTAGCATCACACTCAGCGCACCAGCAGTTAAGATCTTGTAAAATTCATTTCCCAGACCAGCTTCTAATGTTTTCCCAATCACAAAACCCAGATTATAGAATTATTCTGGATGAATCTCACGTACACGTGATGCACCTGGGATTTAGATTAGTTCCTTTAAACCAAAACACTATAATTTCAATGCATCATACATGTATCAGAGATAAATTCTCAAAACAAAATTTAAAGTAAAGAGTTGGAATATGCAATTAATTACACATAATTTAATTAAAATAGAAATATATCGAATAAAAACAACATACCATTGACGACGAAGTGATTGTGAATAATTCTTCACTCTGAAACTTTCCTGCGCATATCTATTGCTGAATGATCATCAACTTTCCAGAATACATACATGAATTCTGTTTCAAAATATCTTTTAATAAAATTAAATGGGCACATATTAAAAAAAATTCAATAACAACACATAAAATAACTTTCAATTTTTTCCTTGCTTCAACAATTTATTAGCGGGAATTGGCTCATCCAAATACTTCCCTGTCCAAAACACATGTCAAAACTAATCAAAACATAATAATTCCCAAATCCAACTTCCACCGAAAGAAAATCTATCTTCAATTAAAATCTGCATTAACAACACGTAAAAAAGGATTATTTGTTGGATGCCCCTTTTTGTATTGAGAATTGGTGATGTTTCAAGATTATTTGTTGGATGCCCCTATTTTCTGGATAAATTGGCACGTACCTGACCGGTCTGGATTTCCATTCTTTCTAGCGACTGCTGCCTTCGGTATCCACATTTCAACCACTTTAGTATTCTTCCTTTTTTGTTCTTGATTCTATTTTTGTAGCATTATTATATCTTCTAGACTCTTTGTTTCTGGCATTATTGATGTAACAGAGATGCATAAATGAAAGAATATTACTGTAATGGAGATGAATAAATGAAAAAAGAAAAGACACTATGGGAAAAGGAACAAATTCTTCTTGGAGTCTCTCCAAATGCTTTATGATACATGGAAAAAGAGGAGTTGCACAGGTGGTGAGAGCATGAGAGCTGCACCCTCCTTTTATAATATAAGATTCACAGTGTGATGAAAAATCCTTTTCCAAATTAAATTAGTATAAGATGATAGCTATAAAGTGTGGAGGTGTACATACACCTTTGTTGTCGTGACGTATGACTTGAATTGAAAAAAAAAAGGTAATTTTGAACGCTGAATTGTGACCCTTGTATAATGGATAACTATATAGCGACTCAGCCTAAAAAAATGACTTTTATATGGCGTTCTTTCTAAAAAGCATAACAAAAGAATTCTAATTCAAGAGACAATTCCAAATGCATACCAATTCCTTTACATTGCTCATGTCTTCAAGGACTCCATTCCATGTTGCACCAATGTCAGAGAACATCCTATCAGCATGACCAAACTTGCCACCTTGGAGTTGAATAGAAATGGAAGTGAAAGGTTCTATTCTGGTGATGTAATACAAAACCTGCCCAAGAAAAGGAAAGAACAAACAATCATAACCTTCTGTAATAGATGCAGAGAAACCACCCTGGGAAACTGATTAGCCTGCTGTGGAAAAAGTTGCTTCCCAAGTCAAATTTCACAAGCCTAGTTTTATTGAAAAGCTCAAGAAATCAATCACAATGCCTTTTCTATTAAAAGTATAAATTCAAGCATTGTGCTGAGCATGCTTTCTTGTTGGTTAGCTAATGAATCAATCAATGAATTTAAAGTTTAAACTATCTACTTCCTCTTTATTTGTTTATTGAATTTTCTTTTAGCATGCATACTGGCTCGATGTTTGTGACCTTAGTGCTTGTAAATTTTTTTTTTTTTTAAAAGTAGCATATTTGAAGCATAAACATATTTGATTAACCAAAGGAGTATATAAATAATGAGGGAACCCACTGTTCCAAAGGTTGAATAATGTGAGCAATAGTGGAATTAGAGAACAACTATATCGTCAAAGTTGGAGTATATCTCTTGGAATTTACCTAGTCCCTCTAAAGGGCATCAATAGGATGCAATACAAATGATAGATGAAGTAGAAATATATTATGATATAGCAAAAAGCAATGCAAGAAACATTTTATTTATAATTTACAAATCAACACAACTCTGCTTTCCAATGGAAGATGACTTTGAAGATCTAAATCCCGTAAACTGTAATAAGTAACAGTAAGGATCCATGGGAATACATGATACTGCACATTAAGACACAAAAGAGCTTTAGAAACTCCAAATTCTTGTCGCTCTGGTTTATGGAACATCAAATCTTTACCTGTGTTATCATTTTAACTGTGTCCAACCAATGTGTTAAGTTGCATTAAAATATTCAAAATTGCTAACCTACAATGAATTTATAATTTAGCATACTCTCATTACACAAATTGCATTTTTATCTAACAAGGTTATTCTCCATGGATAATACCTGGAAAGTTTGTTTGGCAAATTATAGAAAGAAGCAAGCCAACCATCTCAAAGAGAATTGTTAAGCTCTGGTAATATATTCAAAGAATAAAACATTTTATACCAGCTTAAGAGAAGCTTAAAATCGTCCCGAAACTTCCTTACCAGAAACCTAAAAAGAGCAATCAGAGTCTCCAATTTATACCAGCTTTAGAGAAGCTAAAAATCATCCCGGAATTTCCTTACCAGAAACCTAAAAAGAGCAACCAGAGTCTCACCGGTTTGATCAGCCCTGATAATCGCTGTCGGGCGCCTCCTCCTTTGGTGTTCAAGTTGGTGATAGTTTTTACTTTGATTGGGATGAGATTAAGTTGCAATTTTCTGAGAGATAGAAGGGATTTGTGGCAAGATAAGCACAAAAAAGATAGTACTGTTCTAAGAATTTTGTGTCTCTCTCATGATGTTTTATAAGTTCTAAGCTCCCTTTCATGTGCTTTATGAATTCATGCCACCATAGGTAGCTCAAAAGGAGTAGTAAGGGCAACAATATGTCCTTCTCAAAAGACTTAAATTGTTAATCAGCGTATTACCCATTTAGAAACAAATATAAAAAGGGGCAAAGGAATATGTCCTCATCATCAGACTTAAATGCCACCCTATTACACATTTAAAAATAGATATTTAAAGTTTAATGAAAACTTCAAAATATAAGAAGCTGCGAAGGAGAGTTGAAAAATTAACCTTGTCAAATTTTATTGAAAGGCACATTTCCTTTCTATTCCTGCAGGATTTGGGTGAAAATCGTATATCGTAGCAACAGCATGAGGGAGACAAACTGTCTCCCAATAAACATAATTGCCAATTTTTCTTCCTATGAATCTTAGATTCATCCTAGACTAAAGAAAGTTAAGGATCATGTTAGTGGCATACCTTATTCCACGAAAACAATTGTCTGTTGCTCCAAAATTACTGCTTAGGAGAAAATAAGTATTTCAATGACAGAAAGTGATGCTATTGACACAAAAATGCATTCACCAATAGACATCCATGTTAATCAATAACAGAGCTTTAGCCAGGAAGACATACCATGATAAAAATGTCTTCTTGATCCTGATTTATTTCAATATTTTTTTCTCTTGTAAACGTTCTGTTTGCATTTCTACATGCAAATCTTTCCAGTCAAGTTGATATTATTTAGTGGCTTGATAGTGTCCCTATAATTCAGGAACCTCCCTCACATTAATCTCTCAAATGTGCAATTCCTGCTGACTCGCGTACGCCGATGTCCATTGAAGAGTAAACTCCTCCAGGCTATGTCTATTATATGTGTATACAGTAGAGAGAGAGAGTTACAGTCTTTGTAACATATGATCTGAGCTGGACGACACATGTCACTTTGAGAATGTATTAAAATTCACACGTGGCGGCTTGTGGTGAAGGGACGGACTTCTCCTTTTAATATATATACGAAGATTCATGCATAAGCACAAATAAACCAAAATACAGTTGCATTTGCATCCGAGAGAGTTTCGAAGAAGAAAATCGCACGCTGTTGAGTTATTGCGAGATGACGATCTCTTCGACCGATAATTCATCTTCCTCATTGCACGGGTAAATTTTCACGCACTGTTTCTCCGTTTATCTCTCTTGAATTTGTCTTCGAATCGACGCAGTTTGTAAGTGTGGCCATCTTCGCATCGAATTTGCTTTTTCGAAGCTGGCATAGATCCTGTGAATTTTTTTGTATTTCAGAAATCATTTTCCGAGTTCCTTGTAGAATCAAAATTCCATGTCGCTTGCCAAGTTTGAATATTCTGGTTTTTTAGGAGATTTCTGTAATTGACATTTCGTTATTTTGGGTGGAGTTGGTGCGCTTCTTATGCCCTGGCAGGGTATGTGGTTGTGGAATAATGGGATACACTACTCTGGACATGGACATGTCTTAAGTTATTTGTAATATTCCAATTTGGTGCTGATCGAATTTTCTTTTTGAAAAAGAATCGAGGCTCCATTTAGATGGATGAATTTGAAAATGAACGATTATGTGCGTGTGAAATCCACGAATTTTAAATCCACCCATCCAAATGGAGTCTAAGGGCAATTTTGAATTATTTTTCTTTTCTGTGTCCCTTTGAGCATCAAAGTGTGTGTGATAAATTATAATGCATCTACAATACCATAGAGAAAAGACCTTTTGTCTATCCAACTTCTTACTTATGTCCATTGAATGTTTATGGTTTCTGTTCAAAGATCAAAGTGGTTAATATTTCCTTGTTTTCATTCAGAACTAGTTCTCTATTGCAACTTGCTCCTCTTGAAGCAGTACTATTCGACATTGATGGCACTTTGGTTGATTCGGACCCCCTTCATTATTATGCTTTCCGTGAAATGCTGCAAGAGGTAGGTATATCATTCCATTTTTTTTTCATCATCAAACCTCAATTTGGATCTAAATGACACTAATCCTTTCAAACAGATTGGCTTCAACAGCGGCATTCCAATTGATGAGGATTTTTTCGTTAAGAATATTGCTGGGAAACATAATGAAGATCTTGTTCCTATCCTTTTCCCAAATGATCGTGAAAAGGGCGTAAAGTTTCTGGATGACAAGGAAGCAATGTTCAGAAGGTTCATACCAAACCCAACCCCAACCAGAAAAAAAATAGTTTGTCGTCTTACTCTGCCTTTCATTTTTGTGTGGTAAATGCAGGATAGCCAAGGATAAAGTTGAACCAATAAAAGGGTTATTTAAAGTCACAAAATGGGTTGAAGCCCGGGGACTAAAACGAGCAGCTGTGACCAATGCTCCAAGAGAAAATGCAGAATTGATGATCTCCTTGCTTGGACTAACTGATTTCTTCCAAGCTGTCATCCTTGGGAACGATTGCGAACATGCAAAACCATACCCGGATCCATATCTAAAAGCACTCCAAGTACTGAAGGTGTCCAAGGAGCACACATGTGTATTCGAGGTTTTAATTCATTCATTCATTTTGTAGTTGGTTAGGGACTGTTTGGTTGTTTCCTGATGACACTTGATATGGACTGTTTGGTTGTTCAGGATTCTCCTTCAGGAATAAAAGCCGGGGTTGCAGCCGGGTTGCCTACTGTCGGGTTGACGACAAGGAACCCAGCCGAACTGTTGATGGAAGCAAAGCCTGCTCTTCTGATTACAGATTATGAAGATCCAAAACTTTGGAGTGTTCTTGATGAGCTTGACCGTAAGGCCAAGATTTAATCTGGTGCTGATTGATATACAAAGCATAGATTTCTAAGTAACAAGAGAAATTATTTGGAGTGGGCATCACTCCTTGAATTAGAAAGTATTAGTCTTTCTACAGGAAAGTTCAATTTGTGCCATTTTCAGGCTATATTCAACATTTGCTCTTATGCTTATTTGATTGTTCACATAATTTTTATCCGACTGTATTGAAATTCCAAAATATGAGAAAGAAAGATAAATTGATATTTGATGTAATATTGCATGAGTCACCACAGAAATTTCACGTGTTTATAGCGCAGTTTAAACCTTGTTTATTGAGTAGAGAAATGGAAGAAAATGACTTTAATAAGTGTGTGTTTACACATAACAAAAATAAAATTATATAAAATCTTTGAATTTGGATAAAATTTTGTACGAAAATTGTTCATGATAACTTTATCTATTTGATTAAAAGTTACTATTCTTGATGAATTTTTTGACACTCTTAATTAAAATATTTGATACATTTAAATAGTTTCATGATAAACGTGTATGAACCATTTTCATACAAAACCCATGTCTCGAATTTGAATTCATAATCCCCGAACACGCATGATAAATCTACAATTTGAAAAGACGTTTCCAAGTTCTCTTTGCTATAATTAAATTATTTTGGAATTTTGAAAATTTACACGATATAAAATAGTCTGTGCAAATTTTATTTTGTAAGTAGAATTAATTTAAAAAAAAATCAAATCTACATTGTTTTCAATTATGAAATTAAGGATTTATAATTTACTTTGGAGAAGTGGCCAAAATCTAGTTTTGAGTTTTAAAAATTGATTTTTTATTTGAGACCCATATTTTAATATACAAATTAATGGTAATTGATTTTTTTTTACACCTCCCCACCCCCAAAACCATTTTACTTTAAACATTCTTTAACTTTTAGTTTTACTACTAAGGACATGTTTTCAATCACTATTAAATAGTGATAAGCACTTAATTTTTAAAAAAAAAATCTTACCAACTTTTCATAAAAGTGCTTCTAAACTTTTAGTAGAAGTTAAAATCAAATACTAAAATTAACTTAAAACTTAACATCCTCATTCGTTCTTATATCTTTGTTACATCACAAAAAAAAAAAATTCCCACCTTTTCATCTATTTCAAAAACATAATAAAAAAATCTTTGACTATTTCTTTATTTATTAAAAATCTTAAAAATTGAACATATTATAAAAAATATTTAAAAAATAAAAAAAAATTAAATATATAAATTAAAATATAATTTCACAAAATAAAAAACTTCAAAAGTATTAAAAAATTAAATATTGGAAGTATAAATTAAAATTATATTAAACTTTAAAAATCAATAAAAATACATATGGCAAAAAATAAATAAAATTTTTAAATAACTAAAAAATAATTAAACTAACAAATATTTGAATAAAAACATTCAAACTTTAACTAAAATCTGAAAAGCACTAAATAAACCAAAAAAATAAAAAATATTAAATTAAAAATCAGTTTAAAAAAATTATATAAAAATCTTCAAACAATATTAAAAGATTTAAAAAAGAGAAATATGTTAAAGCCTCTAACAAAATCATATTTTAAAAAAATCAATTAAACTTCAAAAATATTAGATTAAAAGTTAATTATATTTTAATTTTTATTTATCTTGAAATAAAAATCAAAATTTTAAAGTTGATTTCTTAGTTTAACTATTTTTAAAGATTTGAATGGATTTTTAAAATATTTTTTCTTAACCTGATTATTTGAAGATGTAGTTGATTTATTTTAATATTTTTTTAGTTTTTTTATTTTTTATTTTTAATTTATTTGAATTGATTATTTAAATATTTATCTAATATTCTAAATTTTTAATCAATTTATAATTGAATTTTTTATTTTTTATTTACTATTCCATGTGTAATTTTTTATTTATTTTACAAATTGGTCGCTTCAAACTCAAATAACTAATTTTGAAATATAATAGTTTAAAAGACTAAAATTAAAGTCAACAAAACTTTAACAAATAAAATTAATGATAATTTAATCTATATATATATATATATATTATTAAACTTATATAAAAACTTATATATATCCGCATTACTGCATGCTAATGCTTCCGCATTGCCCATTACTCTTGCATGCACTATCACATGCAATACTTTTTCTTTCTATTTTTTAGTTTATTTGAGTGTACCAACACCAAAAATTGTTCGTCTCCATGGTGGTTGAGCTGACATCTACTTAAAGCTGCTCACCACCTAAGAATGAAACCAGTCAACCCAATGAAGATCCAAGGTAGAATTGACCGTCAATCACCAAAAAATTAAAAAGAGCGACCAATATACACTAGGGGCGAGATTAGTGAAAACTAGCTTGTAATTTTAGCTTTATTAATATAGTATCGGTCACCTTATTAACATGGAGGGCTATAAATAGGTCAAGAGATGCACTTCGAAAAGGGTTGCAACCTTAACATGAATAATACAAATCACAAGTTCAACAATTACAATCTAGCTTGATGTCTAATTATGGAATGTAGCAATTATGATCAGACTGTTTATATTGTTGGTATGATGGAGATGTAACAGGCGAACACACCATTTTACTATTCAAATGATTACCTCCATCCCATTCACTACAATCTTCTTAACCACCCATCCTATCCCGGACCTTCACCACCTCCACCCCTGCCTCCGGACCCCACCACCCCCTCCCCACACCTCAACTTCAAATCAACATAAAAAAAAATATTTATATGAAGTTATAAATAAATTTAAAAAAATTATGATAAATTATAAAAAAAACTTATAAAATGTATTTGCCAAATACTTTAACAATTCATATGTTACTTACAAATAACATCTTATAAGCTCTTAAAATAACTTATAAGATGTTTAAAATAATTTTAGCCAAACACCTTATTAGTCTTGAGCAGGGGTGGCATACCGTACCGTACCACCGTATACCGTACCGAAATTTTCGGTATGCATTTTTGCATATCGATACCGTACCGAAATTTTCGGTATGCATTTTTGCATACCGATACCGTACCGAAATTTTCGGTATACCTAAATTTCGGGTATACCAAAAATGCATACCGCATACCGTACCAAAAATTTTGGTATACCGTACCGTACCGATATTTTGATATATACCGATCTATACCGAAATACCGACTATGTCGGTATTCCGCCATACCGGTCCATACCGAAATAATTGAAGTATAATTTTAATTAAATAAAAATAAATTTAATATTAAATTACCAAAATGGTATATATATACCGGTATACCGAGATACCGAAATATTTTCGGTACACCGGAATATTTTCGGTATACCTGTTTATACCGAAAATATTTCGGTATATACCGCCATACCGGTCCATACCGAAGTATAATTTTAATTAAATAAAAATAAATTTAATATTAAATTACCAAAATGATATATATATACCGGTATACCGAGATACCGAAATATTTTCGGTATACCAAAAATAATCGGTATACCTGTTTATACCGAAAATATTTCGGTATATACCGGTATACCGAAAATTTTAAAATTCTATACCAATACCGTACCGAAAATTTTGATAAATTCGATATTTTTCAGTATGATAAGTACGGTATACCGGTATTTTCGGTATTTGCTCCACCCCTAGTCTTGAGGTGATAATTGTACAAACATCAAATGTAACTATGTATTAGAGTTTTTAAATGCCAAAATTGTAAATTTTTTTCCTCATAATAAAAAAAAGCAAAATATAAAGTGAAAATAGTATTTTGAAATATATGAACTATTTTATTAAAAGATATTAGTTATTTCTCCATTGAATAATACTCCCCCCGTTCCAGGTATTTTTTCAAAAAGACCTAGGCACACAAATTGAAGAAAAATAGAGTATGTGAGTGTGAAGTTAATTAATAAAATATAAAAAGTGTACTTTATCGACATTTTTTAGTGTAATTATTTCCTTTTTAAGATGGGAAAAAAGAATTGGAACATAAAAAAAAAAGTATAGTACTCCCTCCGTCCAGTAGGAATTTGCACCCTACGGGACGGTACATTTTTTAAGAAAAAATAGTTTTATATATAAAGTAGTGGTATATGAGTAAATATGTGTAAATGTTTGTGAGTGTGCACGTAAATCAATGCTTCATTTTTTAGTAGTGTGCAAATTTATGTGGGACGTCCAAATAAGAAAAGTGTGCAAATTCCTGCGGAATAGGGGGAGTATTAGTTTTTGAAGATACACGTTTATCCATTAAAAGACACAAGTTATTTTTAATAAAGAATATGAGTTGAAGGACGTGCAATATTTTAATTGCCACTATCATATGTTTTATTAATTGCAATCACTAAAAAATACTCCACATGCTCACCGAACTTGTTTTCACTTTATTTTTTTGGGTTGTCCCTCAAATTTAATCGTATTCTTTTTTCTTTTGAAAATAAATACTCTCTATATCCACCAAATTATTTTTCATTTTTATTTTTTATTTGTCCAGAAAACTTTTTCCCATTTTCTTATTTGGAAACAACCTACACTCACAATAAAATTTTGTGCCCCACTATACTCTTACTTTTCCCTTACTTTATCTATGATTTTAATATAATACTCCATCTGTTCCAAGATAAACTTCACACTTTCCTTATATGGACGTCCCAACTCTTTCTTCACACCCCAAAAAAAGGAAATAACTCACACTCACAAAAGTCAATAAAGTACACTTTTTATATTTTATTATTTAACTTCACACTCACATACTTCACTTTTCCTTAATATGCGTGAAACTCCACCTATGAAGAAAATGTTGGGACGGAGGGAGTACTACTTTTCATTAAATCCCGTACTCACAAAGAAATGAGAAAAAATTTCATGGACGTAGGGAGTAATATTTACAAATAAATAAATGAACTCTATAATACTCCACATGTTCATCCAACTTGTTTTCACTTTATTTTTTTTTGGGTTGTCCATCAAATTTAATCGTATTCTTTTTCCTTTTAAAAATAAATAATATTTACAAATAAATAAATGAACTCTATAATAATTTTATTTTATCTATATTTAAAATTAGTGAATTTTTTTAATAAAATATATTCTAAAGTGATTTATGTATGAATAAAAAAAAGATTTATTTCCCAAATATACATCTTTAATGGATGATGATGATACGAATCATACCGTACGATCCCCAGGTAATACACGCTCAGTTAGCGTTGCGCATATATATATTGGCCCGCTCGCATCGCATTAAAATTATTAGTTTTCTCGATCCATAATTTCAACTCTTACTTAACCCCTTTCCCAATTCCATCACCAAACCCTAACCCTAATTCTATCTTTCTTCATTACTTTTCTCGATCAACTGCTCTGATTCACCGCAATTTCGCGATCCTTGTTCTCCACCTTTATTTTGGGGGGAGAGAAAGCCAGCCATGGATTCGCAGCCCAACAATCTGTATGAAACGGCGTCGCAGCCGGACACTGGCAACGACGCTTACACATTCCTCGAGTTCAACACGCAGGGCGAGGAGGACTTCGATTACGCCGAATTTCAGGAGCTTTCCCAACCTATTCGATCATCTACCTCCGCGTGGCCGACGCCCTCTGATTCTATCTCCGCTGCTGAGGCTCCACCGTCTTCGGAAGCCTCCCACTCCACTAGTAAAACCCGTGGCGGTGGAGGCGGAATCAGTGCCAGCGGCGGGAATAATAATAATACTAGTAACAATAATAACAAGGAGACCGGGGTGGTGGAAGCGTTGGCAGCAGGGATGAGCGGTCTTAACTTTGAGGACACTGGTGCTGACGATGAGGTTTTTGAGTATGGGAAGGGAGACTTTACTGAGCATGCTTGTAGGTATTGCGGTGTCACCAATCCTGCGTGCGTAGTGCGTTGCAATGTGCCATCGTGTAGAAAGTGGTTTTGTAATTCTCGGGGGAATACTTCTGGCTCTCACATTGTCAATCATCTGGTGAGTTGTTTCTACGCGAATTAGTATTTTGACGTTAAAAATATAATTAGTGTGAAGATGCCTCGGAAGTTTCATTTTGAACATCGCCAAAATTGATTTTTTCCCCAATCATTTTTAGGTGAGATCAAAGCACAAGGAAGTGTGTCTCCACAAAGACAGTCCTCTAGGAGAAACAATTCTGGAGTGCTATAACTGTGGTTGTCGAAATGTTTTCCTCCTTGGGTTCATATCTGCAAAGACAGAAAGTGTTGTTGTTCTGCTGTGTAGGGAGCCCTGTCTTAGTGTAAATGCTTTAAAAGACATGAATTGGGACCTGAGTCAATGGTGCCCACTTATTGATGATAGATGTTTCCTGCAATGGTTACTAAAGGTTGGGCCTGCATACATTTGGTGGTCTAATCATAGACTTCATGTTCCTATCACTGACTTCTTATATTGTTGCAAAAAAGGTACCATCTGAACAAGAACAGTTGAGGGCTCGGCAAATTAGCGCCCAACAGATAAATAAAATAGAAGAGCTTTGGAAAACAAACCCTGATGCTAGCCTGGAAGATCTTGAGAAGCCTGGTGTGGATGATGAGCCTCAACCTGTAGTTTTGAAGTATGAAGATGCTTACCAGGTTCATTTCTGAGATTTAGTGTAGTCTCCCTTAGATTCTTGGCTAGGATAAAGTTGTAATATTAGTGTCAACGAAAAGCAATTTTTGTTTAGATGTCCTAATTAATTATATTGCTATCCTTTTTTCCTCAGTATCAAAATGTTTTTGCACCACTCATCAAGCTTGAGGCAGATTATGATAAGGTACATAGGCTGTCACTCTACGGGTTACAAGTTACAACATGTTACAAGAGAGTGCTTATTGCATTTATTGTTGGCAGATGATGAAAGAGTCACAAAGCAAAGACAATATCACAATCCGTTGGGATGTCGGTCTCAATAAGAAGCGCCTTGCTTATTTTGTTTTTCCTAAGGTAACCTCTTGTGCTGTTTCTGTATCTGCTTTTACTGTTGATTACATTGATAAAGAATGCAGAAAGCATGTTTTCTGTAGGAAGATAATGAATTACGCCTTGTACCTGGTGACGAACTTCGATTGCGTTATTCAGGAGATGCAGCTCACCCTGCATGGCAGTCCGTGGGTCATGTGGTATGACGTCTTCCTCTCACCAATTCTATTTTTCATATCTGAAATCAAGCTTTTGCATTTAGCTTGCTTTATGTTTCCTGTATATTTAGTAACCTGAAATGTGGCTCCGCCGTGGGTTTTCATTTCCGAATGCTTATTGATTATATACGAAAAGATCTACTACCTTTTATTGTTTTGGCTTGTTAGATAAAATTGACTACGCAAGAGGAAGTTGCACTAGAGCTTGGTGCTAGTCAGGTACCTTTTACAAAATTACATGTATTATTGTTTCACATAAAGAAGGAAAATGTCTGATTAACTGTTCTAGCAGGGTGCTCCTGTTGATGTCAACCATGGTTTTAGCGTTGATTTTGTTTGGAAAAGCACGAGTTTTGATCGGATGCAGGGGGCTATGAAAACTTTTGCTGTAGATGAAACTAGTGTCAGTGGGTAGGTGAACTGTTCTCTTAATGTCTTACTTGGCTCCTAGTGCTGCCGCCTCTGTTAATATTCTTGCTATTTACCATTTGATGCAACACTTTTTTCTTCTTTGTTGACTTCAATCTCAAGACTTAATTTATCTAATCCAGTAGCTATTTCACTGGGGTGCACTTTTGTTGGCTTTATCGGACTTTTTTCTTCACTTTATCTGATTGTCACAAGCACAGGTACATTTATCATCATCTACTTGGCCACGAGGTTGAAATGCAGATGGTTCGTAATGCTCTGCCTCGGCGATTTGGTGCACCAGGACTTCCGGAACTTAATGCATCTCAGGTATGGTACCATAATCTGTGTCATCTTAAATGTAACATCTTGTATAGTTGGGTTTTTTGGTTAATTTTTTTTCACTTTTGTTCCAGATCTGAATCTAGTATGCAAAGTGATTTTCAGTTTCAATTAGGAGGAATAGCTCTTGAAAAAAAGCTTACTATCATATGATAAAACCATTAATCACATAGTCTATCTGTAGAATAATTTGCAGGAATGTAGTTGTCGTTCTATACTCCTTGTGGTAGAAATTAAAGACATAATCAAATTATCTGGAATCTTCACATATGATATGTTAATTTTGTTATAATATTTCCTTTTTTCCACTCTTTTCCTTGTTATGATTTGCCAATGTAGGTGTTTGCCGTCAAAAGTGTCCTACAAAAGCCTATAAGTCTAATTCAAGGTCCACCTGGAACTGGTAAAACAGTGACATCTGCTGCAATTGTGTATCATATGGCAAAACAGGGCCAAGGACAGGTCCAGTTACTTCTAGTTTACATTTCTGGAGAAGATACTACATTGCTTTTTGAGCTATAAACTTTGTTTGTTCTTATTGGTTTTCCATTCAGGTTTTAGTCTGCGCTCCAAGTAATGTGGCTGTTGATCAGCTAGCAGAAAAGATTAGTGCCACTGGGTTAAAGGTCTGAAACGTTGATACTTTTAGTGATATATTCCTTGTACGATGTTTTCATGTTGATATGGAAATATATCTTAAATGATTCATTTGCTCAATATAATTCTTGAAATTTGATGTGGAGGTTCACAGCTCAAGTTGTTTGACACTGAACTAGTTACTTCACATGACTCATAACTAATAAATGATGGATGAGTTAAAATAGATCAAATGGCTTCCTTTCCAGTGAAATTTTGGTATTTATGTCCTTGGCATCCTGACTTATTTGTTCTATTTTAATGATAATTTTTCTTTTATTTTATAATGATAAGGTTGTCAGGCTTTGTGCAAAATCTAGGGAAGCCGTTAGTTCCCCTGTTGAGCATTTAACCTTGCACTATCAGGTTGGTTACTTGTGGGATTCTACATAGTTCCAGAATTCTTTTATATCGTAAATTGTGCGAGACTGGAGTTAGCGCTTTTGAATTTCACTTCTTCTTTCCTATCCACAGGTTAGACATCTCGACACGTCTGAAAAGAGTGAACTTCACAAGTTACAGCAACTGAAAGATGAACAAGGTGTGTTAATATGCTTACTAGCTGTACTATTTCAATGCTTCATGCGTCCTAGGTTTTCGTTGTGTTTCAAAGTATGATCTAAAGCATCTAGGTTTATCATGCTCCTGTTGTACCATCAATGTATTATCATGTTAACTAATTTCAGACTTGTTTTAATCCTGCATAATTAATTATATTGTACTTGTTTTAATTTTGCAAAAGATTGAGTGGGACCCTTAAATAATGATTGTGGTAACTTTTGTTAATCCGTAGTTCAAATCTATCTCAAATGGGACAGTGTATGCAGACTGACTTCAAGCTTCGTTCTTTTATCCCAATTGCTCATCTGAATGAGGGACATAGATACATTTCTGTAAACTTTTTTGTGTTATCAGCTTTGCATATGAAATGCTTAATTTGTATTTTTGGTCAATTGTCTTTAACATAAATTTGTGCCGTATCAACTAAAAATTTACAGGAGAACTATCCAGCAGCGATGAAAAAAAATACAAAGCACTCAAACGAGCAACTGAAAGGGAGATATCTCAGAGTGCTGATGTTATCTGTTGTACATGTGTTGGGGCTGGGGATCCTCGGTTAGCAAATTTTAGATTCCGCCAGGTAAAACTGGCAGTTCCAAATGGAGAGTCCTGTAATCTGTTACTGGTGCATATTATTTTTTAAATTATTTTAAGTTGATCTATGATTTGGGGTGTGGTTATGTTACCATCATGACCCATGATCTTACAATGCCAATTTTCAAATAACTTTGTAGGTCCTTATTGATGAATCAACTCAAGCAAATGAACCTGAGTGTCTTATTCCATTGGTTCTTGGAGTGAAACAGGTAAATAATGGAGTTAGCTTTATTATGTGTTGAAGAGGTATTCACAAGATCGTTTCAGGTGGTTCTTGTGGGAGATCACTGTCAGCTTGGTCCTGTCATTATGTGCAAGAAAGCTGCTCGGGCTGGTCTAGCCCAATCTCTGTTTGAACGACTTGTGATTCTTGGAGTCAAACCAATTAGATTGCAGGTGATTTTTATGCATGCTATTTTGCACTTGTGACTCCATTTAGATGAATCATTGTTTATAAGCTCTTTAATTCCATTGTCTCCAGTTAATTAGGGGAAGAAAATAGCATTTCTGCACTGTAATGCAGCTAACGCCTCTCTCGTAACTCCCTACCAAATCCCAAAAACCAAGGAAGAGAAGAAAGAAAAATTATCAATAAGAATCATATATAACTGCAGTTGAAAATAAAATTCAGTTATCTTGTGAAACATCCCCTTTTTGCTTTTCGTGTATTTAAATTAATTGATGAAGATGCTTTGCATAAGATGAAGATTTGTACATTAAGTTACACTTGTCTCACTACAGTGGTATTTATAACTTGTTCTCATTTGATCTCTGCATATTCATAATTGATAAATCTTTGGTTGTCTTTCCAGGTTCAATATAGGATGCATCCCGCTCTTTCGGAGTTCCCATCTAACAGTTTTTATGAAGGTACTCTTCAAAATGGAGTGACAATCAATGAAAGGCAATCACCTGGCATTGATTTCCCTTGGCCAGTGCCAAACCGTCCCATGTTTTTCTATGTTCAGGTATGTTGGATTGCATTATACGATATGTATTCATTTGACATATAAGGCATTTGCATATATTGGAAACAAGGGAGTATTGTTAGTGCTCTTTATTGTGGAGAATCTTGGAGTGCATGATATCTGTAAATGCTGAAACAAAATGGGATGATGTTTTTCCTGCCTTAATTATTGAGCAATCTTGTAGTTACTTTTTGTATTATAATATGAGTGTTTACTAAGAGATTTGATTAGAAGCACAATTTATTTGGATGTTAGGCATATGTACATACATGATACATCATCTGTTCTCCTTTTCTTCTCTTCCCTACTAGTTTCTGAAAGATTTGTTGAATTATTTTTAGATGGGACAAGAGGAGATAAGTGCAAGTGGAACGTCATATCTTAACAGGACAGAGGCTGCAAATGTTGAGAAAATAGTAACCACATTTTTGAAAAGTGGCGTTATTCCCAGTCAGGTTCTCATAAGCTTCTCTATTTTTTTTTTTTTTTGGTTTGCTCCTTTGTAGGTTCTTACCTTCTTTTTCTTCTTTGAAATGATTTATGTATGTTGGCATTGGACAGATTGGTGTTATTACACCCTATGAAGGCCAGCGAGCGTATATTGTAAATTACATGTCTCGAAATGGTTCTCTGCGGCAACAATTATACAAGGAAATTGAGGTAAATAAATTTAATTGTATCATGAAATTTTCCCAAGGTAGGATATGAATTGACATTTTTGTTTCTCAGGTAGCGAGCGTAGACTCATTCCAGGGCAGGGAAAAAGACTATATAATATTGTCTTGTGTGAGGAGTAATGAGCATCAAGTGAGTTCTCTAGCCAGGTCATATTATACGTGCTGCAGTACCATTTCATAAATTTGACTCCACTGTTTAGATTTTGCCATTGCGGATGGCTTTAGCATTATTGATCTGTAATTTACACCTTGGAAATTATTCTTGTCCTTTATTCCATTATCCATCCTATGGGTGTGACCATGGCCACTGTGCTTTGTGCATGTTTAATTTTATGGATTGGGAATTACAGCAGTTCTAATTGGGTGAACCGTGCACTTCACTAGGAGTCAAAGATGAATCTATTTTAATCCAAAAATAGCAAATTGTTTTCCTACATGTATTTTTCACTTGAAAATATGACACTTCACAATTCATTCCATTTCCCTCTTGCCAAGTTTCATCCTGATCATGGATAAGTAACTTAAACCTATTTCCTGCAGTAATATTATATTTAAAAAAAATCCTGCATAGGATCTTTTTTGTTCTTGCAATTTTATTTAAATCTCCTGAATTGTGTCATGATCAAGTTTTTTGTTGACTAATATTGATCTTACGGTGAGTTTGTAAAGTGTGTCTTAACGTTAAATGATGTATTATTGCTACCTCGAGTTTAATTTTGATCTCATTTATTTGTTCTCAGGGCATTGGTTTCCTCAATGATCCACGCCGGCTTAATGTTGCTTTGACACGTGCTCGTTATGGTATTGTTATATTGGGAAATCCTAAAGTTCTAAGCAAGCAGCCGCTGTGGAATGGCTTATTAACACACTACAAGGTAATTGCTTATGCTTTTTGTTTCTATCATGAAAAAACATGTTTTGGTTTTAATGATGAAATGATACGAGAAGTCCCTTCAAGCTGTGCTACTATATAGGTAGTTCTGGATTTTGTGCAGTTGTCCTTGAACTCTGTTTGGCCACAATTTTGTTGCTTTCTCTTCTAATATTCCCTGCTTTGGCTTTTGGTTCACTAGGAACACGAGTGCTTAGTGGAAGGGCCTCTGAATAATCTAAAGCAGAGTATGGTTCAGTTTCAGAAGCCCAAAAAGGTATGAGAGCTGGTAAAGCAAACATGTTGCTCGTGTTCCAATTTTCTCTGCACGAACATTATATATAGGGAGGGGGCGCTTGACATGGGTTATGCTGTTGATGTGTCTCAGATATACAATGAGAGGAGACTTTTCTATGGTGGTGGGCCGGGAATTGTTCCCAATGACAATTTTGGCTCTGTGGGTTCAAGCCCAAATTCTGACAGGAGGGGGCCGCACTCAAGAGGTATGTCACACCTGCTAGTTTCCATTTATAAATGGTTGTCCAAATTGTCATTCCTACATTATAATTTACAGAGGGAAACAGTTGTCCCATACCAGAGAGGCTAATAATTTATTCTTTAAGCAGGTGGTTACATGCCTCCTGGGCCACCTAATGGGGCTCATAAACCTGGTATTCACCCTTCTGGTTATGGAATGCCTCGGGTACCCCTTCCCCCATACCATGGAGGACCTCCGTCACAGCCATATGCCATTCCCACTCATAGTGCTGTGCATGGACCTGTTGGGGCAGTGCCTCAAATTCCACAACCTGGAAACCGAGGATTTGGTGCTGGCCGTGGTACTTCTAGTGCACCCATTGGTAGTCATCTGCCACATCAGCAAGGGGGTCAACCCCCCATTGGAAGTCTCCCACCTAACTTCAATTTCCCATCTATGGAGAATGCTAATAGCCAGCCAAATGTGGCTGGCCCGCTGTCTCAACCTGGTTATGTTTCTAATGTTAGTACCATTGTAAATTTTAATATATTTTTCACTTGCTTGCTGAGCATATTCTGTGGACTAGATTTGATTGAGACCTAAGAAATTTATTCAAAATACAGGTGACAGGTCAAGGACCCAGCCAAACATACAGGGATGGTTTTTCTATGGGTGGCATGTCTCAGGTAACTTATTTAGCATTGAAGCTGTAGATTCTTTGTTATGTGTTTGGATTTCTTTGTGCTTATTATTTGATTATGCTGTAGGAGTTCTTGAGCGATGACTTTAAAAGTCAAGGATCACATATCCCTTATAATGTTGCTGAATTCTCAACCCAGGTTAATTGTCTGATTAATTTTATTGATTAATGTGTCTCGTCCTTGTTGCGATGCCAGCCTCTCATCAATTCATGTAACTATGCAGGCTTCTCAGAGTGGGTATGCTGTTGAGTACGGGGCCCAAGGTGGATTTCCTGGGAGCTATCTAAACCAGAACTCTCAAGCTGGATATGCTCGTTTTGCTCCGGGAAATGAATACATGTCTCAGGTTTGAATAGGAAGCTTGATATTCTTCCTTTGGAATGCCTGCCTCATTCTCAGGCTTAACTCATTTTTGCCTTGTTTTACGCACAACAAAATTTTACCTTGTGACAACTAAAGACTTTTCTATATGGTTGATCTGAGAAAGGTTTATATCAGCCTCTTTTCATTTAGGAAGACATCTAATCAAGAAGTAATCATGATAGGGAAATGAAATGAGATTCCATGAATTTGGTGACTTTTGATTGAGCAAATTATTGGAGTGCATAGTTTCATTTGATTTTAACTGTAACACCTTTATTCTTTCTAGGAGTACATGGCCCATGGTTCGCAAGGTTTGTTCACGCAGGCAGCATTCGATGATCAATCTCATGATGATGCTTCTCAGAACCACTTCGGTTTGGCCAATGCAAATGCTCTTCAGACACAGGTTATTCTTTGTTTTCTGTATGTTTTCATTTTGTTGGTGGTTATATCTGGTATTTTTATTGGTCGAACTGATTAACGTGAAATTCTTGAAAGGATTTGTAAATCATGTTGAATCTTTATCGAGTTCCATCCTCTGTTTCCATTAAAACTTGAAGTTGATTAGTTAATTATCTTTTTATTTTTGCAGATGAATCCCCTATATTCACAGCCATTTGCACATTATAACTCACAGCCACTAAATGTACAAAATTCTCAGCAGCAGCAACAATCACCACAGCAAGGTCAAGGATCGCAGAACCACAAGCTTCACTACAACGGCTGATGTGCTTTTTGAATATTTTGATGGGTTAGTCTTCACTCAGATATCTGGTTTGTGCTGTCACGTGTGGCCATATATTATCCCGCCCTAGACACGATCATTTTATAGTTCGACAAAGAAGGTTGCAAGTTGATTGCCAAGATGATTCTGAAGCATAACTGTGTCAGATTTAGGTTCCTACTAAAAACAAGTTTGTCACTCGCACACAACTAGAACTGAGATGAAAGGAAGATAACGACCCGTGACATTGAGTGTTCATTATACGGCATGGCATGCTGTTGTCAGCAAAGGCTCAGGAAGCAGAACCATTATGTGGCATCCTCCAGCAGCTTCCGCTTTAAAGACGGACACTTCTCGTCAGGATTCTCCGCCCACTCCAGATATACCCTGTCTCCATGCCTTCTGTCACAAATTGTTGTGTGTATAAGTTGGAAACTCACTGGTGGTTTTATTTTATTTAAATATCTATGGTAACATGTAAGTGCGTGTATATCATGCCTCAGATTGTTGATAATTGCAGAGTTGAATCATGGCTGAATTGTATTCTCTTGGAGTGGGAAAAGATTCAGCCTTTACCAGAAATCCTCGACTACATATTATAGAAGGCGTGTCAGTAGGCATGGATTTGGGAGTTTTTTTTTTGGATGTTTTTCTCCTTTAGATTTTTTGATTGAAAAGTATGGTGTTGTGTGGTGCTGCAATCAGATTGATATGTCGTAGAGATTATTGATGTTTATTATGGTTGTATTTTTCTCTAATGACATGTTTGGAGGATTCTCTCGGTTTCTTTGTCTAGTGTTTTTGACAAATAATCCAATTTCCATTTCAATATATAACTTGTTTAGTAACTATAACTTTTATATTTGGGACATTTGCACTTCAAAAAAAATAATTATATTTACAAATTGGTCCACAATATCTGCATATTCTGTACAAAATTAATTTATACTACCTCCGTCCCGGAACTACTTTTATAGTAGTTCTGGGCACGCGAACCAAGGAAAAGTAAATATGTGTGTAAAATTATTATTAAAATAAGAAAAAGTGTATTTTATTGACTTTTGTGAGAGAGAAAAGTTTTCTTTTTTGGTGTGTGAAAGAAGAGTTGGGACGTCCAAATAAGGAAAGTGTGAAAGTAGTTTTGGGACGGAGGGAGTAGTTAGTACTCTCTTTGTCTCACAGGAATTTGCATATTTTTCTTATTTGGACGTCCCACACAAATTTGCACACTACCAAAAAAGAAGGAAATATTGATTTATGTGCATACTCATAAACCTATACACATTTATCTATATGCCATTACTTTATAGTTTATATATAAAACACATTTTTTTTAAAAATGTGCTGTCTCGTAGGGTGCAAACTCCTACGGGACGGATGAAATATTAATTTTATAAACTATTTTGCGATGTTCCTTAATTTCAAATTAAATTTATGTTTCAATATAATTATTTTTACTTGTTTCAATAACTAAAATTTTTATCTTACCAAGCCTTAACTACAGTGAATTTACATTTTTTATTTTACTTATTCCCTCATCTCAAGATAATTTTTATATTTTTACATAATTACAATAAAGTTGATAAAGTATATTTTTTATATTTTATTATTCTCCCGTTTTACAAGAATTTGCAAATTTTTCTTATTTGACCGTTTTATATTAAAAAGAAAATATCGATTTGTGTGCATATTCAGCAAACTATATGCATATTTGCTCATATATTTAATATTTTATATATATAATTTATTTTTCTTAAAAATTGTGCAATTTCGTAGGATATTAATTCTGATGGGACGACGGGAGTAGTAATTTCATATTTACATACTCCACTTTTTCTTAAAGTGTGTTTTGTACCATACGAAAAATAAATTGGGATAGAGGGAGTACAATTTTTTCTAGTCTTAATTTTAAGAAATAAATTTCTTTTAGGGTTTATATTTTTATATGGCACATAAGTTGTCACATTTTTGAATTCGGTCCACCTGTTGCATATTTTTTAAAATTGGTCCTATACGTTTAAACTTATTTTGATTTTAGTACATTTACCAGTTACAATAGGTTGTGTAACTGGATGCCTCCACCTAGGTTTCAAAATACGATGTAAAAATAGATTGTTTCAAAACTAATCAATCCATCCTTTGCACGTGCAGAACCTTCGACCCAGATTTTCTTTAGTCAAAGAGGTGCGTATTTGAGCTTCCACCACACAATGAAGAGAGTGTAATTACGTTGTGCTATGGAGAATGAATAAGTGGTGGACGACATTTTTGAAACCCGAACGATTTTCTTCTCTTGGAATGGAGTTACGGTGATTCTCTTGATTTTGTAGAAGCTGCTCCCGATTTTGGATCTCAATTTTCCATATGAAAATGACTCCAAATTGTATTAATAAGCCAGACTCATTTTATTATACTCAAGACCCACCCCCTTAATAAGCCGGACCCATCTTACTAAGCCCCACCCAATGAAAATGATTCTCAATGAAATTAAAATAAAAATTAAATTAATTACACAGTTAACACATATAAAATTAAATGTAAAATTAAATTATATTTCTAGGTGAAGACAACCGGCTACACAACCTATTGTAACATGTAAATGTACTAAAATCAAAATAAGTTTAAACGTATAGGACCAATTTCAAAAAATATGCAACAGGTGGACCGAATTCAAAAAATGTGACAACTTATGGGGCATATAAAAATATAAACCCTAAAAGAAATTATATTTTTTAATGGTGTATGTATAATTAATTAGCAATCAATTTATCTTTACTGACATATTGTGCTAATTGTATGCAGTGTGCATCAGGTGGTTTTGATGGTGAAAAAATGATGGGGTTTGAATAGCTGAGAGATAAAGGTCGATGGTGTAACACAGAATGTCAAAACACAAGAACATATGAATAATACCCCGATAACAATTGAGTTATACCCGAAGAATAAATAAGTAGTACCCAAAAAATAACTCATTAATACCTCCAAGAACAACTCATCATACACCCCAAAAATAAGTTTGTAATACCCGAATAACAAGTTAATAATACCCCAAGAACAACTCAACAATACCCCAAAAAACAACTAAATAAATACCCTAAGAACAACTCAAAATACCCTAAGAATAAATCTACATAAACACCCCAAGAACAACTATCAATACCCCAAGACAAACTCATAATACCCAAAAATAAGTTTAAGTAAATACCTAAAGACCAACTCACAATACCCCAAGAACAATCTAAGTGAATACCCCAAGAACAATTTTCAATACCCCAAGAACAATTAATAATACCCTAAGAGCAATTCACAATACATCAATACCCGAAAAACAAATAACAATACCCGAAGAATAAATTATAATACCCCAAGAACAAATATAAAGAATACCCCAATACCAACTCACACAATACCCCAAGAACAAATAACAATACCATAAGAACAAATCACAATACCCAAGAACAAATATAAATAAATAACCCAAGAACAAGTCAAAAATATTTTATTTCACTATAAGTCACTATAAATCATTACATTTGGTAGACCAGAAAATATACAGGTTTGCAGGAGCATCCTGTATTGTATTGTATGTAGGTATAATCTTAGAATCAAGAGCAAAGAAGGATATCAGAGCTTCTTGGAGATGATACTTTCCAACAGTGATTCACAACCATCCTCCAGTATATCCAACACCTGCCACAATATTCTACTATTTATTTCAACATCCTACATTTAACAAACTACACTAATACAACTCCCAAGTACTTCCATACTAATGAGAATTTGCACTTTTTTAAATAGATAAATATGTATATAATTTTATATATAAAATAGTGGTATACAAGTAAAAATATGTACAGCTTTATAAGTATAAACTTAAATTAATACGTGCAAGAATACAAATTTATGTGAGACATCGAAATAAAGAATGCGTGCAAATTACTGCAATTACCTTCTCAAAACCTTTTGCACCACTGTAGTAGGGATCAGGAACTTGTGTCTCATCGTGCCTCTTGCAGTAACCACACATTAAACGAACCTACACTCACAGCACATCACAGCTTTCTTCTTGTTACACATTTGGATCAATAACATAAAAAAAGATTGCTCTCTACTCTAACCTTCTTGTGGGCATTGCTGGAATTGCATCCTAATAATACCCTAAGAGCAATTCACAATACATCAATACCCGAAGAACAAATAACAATACCCAAAGAATAAATTACAATACCCCAAGAACAAATATAAGTAATACCCCAAGAACAAATAACAATACCCGAAGAACAAATCACAATACCTAAAAAAAAAAAATAAGTAAATAACCCAAGAACAAGTCACAATACCCAAGAATAATTTATAATATCCCAAGAAAAAGTATATTTTCTTGTAGTGATTGCACACACTATTTACAATTCATGCTAGTATAACATTTTGAAATAAAAAATTACCAAATTTAAAGGATTAAAATAAATATTTTTCTAAAATATATTAGTGAAAAATTATTTCTTAAAAAAATTCCAAACTCGTACCCATGCCCTCCACCTCCATCTTCTTTCCTTGTCTAATCCTCCCCTTTTATTTGTTTTATTTTTTGTGGTTGTCATAATTTTATTTGATGCAGTAATATAAATATTTATGCAAATCAAGACGCTACATGTGTGCCTATTTATACGTAAATATATCACACTTTTATTGAGTAAGTTTATTGTAAAATGTAATTCAGACATGTTCAGATAAAATATAGTACATTAGTATTGGATTGACAAAAATAAAATTGGAGTTGCGACAAGTAAGCTTGATTGGCAAAAATAAAATTAGATTGAAAATAATAAAAATTAAGGGTGCACACCATGCACCCTTGTGCACAAGAGAAACACTATATATATATATATATATATATGTATTGGCCTATCTTCTTTTATTTTCTTTCCTTATTGACAAAGTGTATCTCATTAAATACTATTCATAGTAGCCCTAGAATTCTGATTTCCCTCTCTCTCAGATTCTCATTAAATAATACTCCCTCCGTCCCGGAGCAACTTGCAAGGGGTGGAGGGCACATAAATTAAGGAAAAAAAAGAATAAAGTAAAAAAAATAGTGTTTTGAGGGTTAATTTGGTAAAATTTTATGTAAAAAGTAAAGAAGTTAGTTGAATTGAGTGTAATGTGGGCCAAAAAAGTGAAAAAGTAGTGGCATTTTGTGTAAATATGTAGATATTGTGAGGGTGAAGTTTATAAAAGAGTTTCCATTTTTGGCCTTGCAAGTTCTCCTGGGAAGTCCCGAAAAGGAAAACCTGCAAGTTCCTCTGGGACGGAGGGAGTAATTATTATAGTATTTCTCTCTCTCAGGACATTGACGTTTAAACTTTAAATCCCTATACGAATGTTTTCATGTCGATATATGGAAATATATATCACGAAAATTCAAGTTGTTTGTTGCTAAATTGGTTATCCTCTACCAGATTTTATTACTTGTAAAATCACGTGTTTTTTATTTTGCATAATTATGAGTAGATTTTATATGAAAATTATTCATGATAAGTATGAAATAATTTTAAAGTACCATATATTTAATCAGGAATATTAAAAATTTCATCGGGAGTATTAAACGTTGGAGTGAATAAACTCTATAACAATGATAATATAATGCATTGATCCATATTTTTTATATTTGTGATGATATTTTTGATACTTTGATAAAACTGTTTAATGATAAATTTATAACAATTTGCCATTAATTTATTATTCAAATTTTTATTTTTAAGAGAATATTATTTAGATTTTCACGCATGGGGAGATATATCATAATGTTGAGATTTCAAGCGCTGGAAAACTATATCATTTATAATATTCAGATGTTAATAGTATAATTATTTTAAATTTTTAACTTTGTATAAATAAGATTGTAAATTTTTAATTTTTTAGATACATTATTAATATTTACAATTTGATAATACGGAAAATATTATGAAACAAATAAAAATATGAAATACTATAGAAAATGCAAAGTAAAAGAAGACAATATGTAAGGAGAAGATAATTCAACTTCTTGGTGTATAACAAATAAAGTATTATGACTTTTATTTACAGGGAGCTTATGTATGAATATACGTAATGATAATTTAAGAGGACAATTAAAGATAAATAAAAAGATCTACGTCATTGCATATAACTCCCATTGAACTCTCTTGTAATCTCCAAGGACATTCATCACACCATTGATATTCTCTTGTAACTTTTAAGGACATTCATTTCTTCATAACACTCCCCCTTGGATGTCCATTTGTTACAACTAATTTGCAGTGTTAAAACCTTGCTAGGGAAAAAACCCAATGGAACAATAAGGAAAAATAGTACATATTACTTAGTGTATTAATTTTCTCTCTTCATAAAAAATTCTTTAATCGAAGCATTCCAATGCGCTTCACCAATTTTTCAAAAATAGTAGTTGATAATGCTTTGGTAAATAAATGAGCTAAGTTCTCACTTGATTGAATTTATTGCACAACAATTTCACCATTATTTTGTAAATTATGAGTGAAGAAGAATTTTAGAAAAATAAGTTTCGTTCTATCTCCTTTAATATATCTCTAAGTGTTGAAATTAAAATTTGCTCGTGCCATCCCAATATTCACTTATACCTAATTCGTGATTTTAATTCGATATCAATTGCTGCCAGAACAACTAATTTAGTACCCAATTTACTTATCTCACTCCCTTTTTAATTAAAAAATAAAAACCTTAGCTAACTAGCTCCTTCCATATATATTCTAAATAGATGTTATTTTGACAATTTTTCTCAAATATTTCAACTTTATCCTTATTAATATTCAATTCTAAGCAATTCATTTTTGCCCTGAAGTATTGTTCGGGTACTTTTAACAGGATTGTTGATGCATGTCTTGAGTAGGTGTGCTCTTATTATTTCACATCTGCGAGTGTCGATTTCGGGGATTGTGATTAATACAGATTTATACTTAGAGAGCTCTCTAAGAGACATCTATCTAAGCAAACCTCCCACCTAGAGAATTGTTAATAACAGCTCTCTAAAACAGAAGGTAAGTTTTTACTTATTTATAAGAGCTACACTTGTGTAGAAATTTCTACCGTAGAAATATCCATTTTTGAAAAATTCGCGGATCTAAACCGGGTCGGGTCAGATTTGGACATTTTTTTCCAAAATTCGCGCAACTTGTAGTTCCAGAGTTTTTCGCTCCCAGGTATGTTACAATTTGGGCAAAAGCGTGTTACAATTAGGCAAAATATGTGTTACAAGTTCTTAAAAAATTAATTTTTTGTACTTTTCAAGTAACTATAAAGAAAATGTGTATTTCTGCAAGTATAAATATGTGTTACTTAATTTATTTTTTATTTTCTTTGTTGATTTATGTTAATAATATGTTTTTTCGCTCCCAGGTATGTTACAATTTGGGCAAAGAGGTGTTACAATTGGGCAAAATCTGTGTTACAAGTTCTTAAAAAATTAATTTTTTGTACTTTTCAAGTACCTTTAAAGAAAATATGTATTTCTGCAAGTATAAATATGTGTTACTTAATTTATTTTTTATTCTCTTTGTTGATTTATGTTATTAATGTATTTAATACATCATTTAATACCTTATATATGTTATATAAAATATAATATACATTTTTATAAGGATAAATAAATGTTTTTGCATAAAGTAACACACATTTTATCTTGCAGTAACACACATTTACTCTAATTGTAACACACATTTACTCTAATTGTAACATACATTTGCAGTAACACACATTTACTCTAATTGTAACACATATTTACTCTAGATGTAACACACATTTGCAGTAACACAAATTTACTCCAATTGTAACATAAATTTACAGTAATACATATTTACTCTAATTGTAACACATATTTGTTCCTCAATTTGTGTTATTATATGAGCATATATGTGTTACTATAGGAGAAAATGTATTTTTATTAAGAATAAATATGTGTTACACATACAATGTAACATATACATGTTTTACATTGCATGAAAAATATTTACTTCTATAAAAATAAATGAATATGTGTAGAAAACAACATTTAATCTGGTTGTAACACACGTTTTGTCTTAAAGTAACATGCATTTACCCCAATTGTAACATACCTGGGAGCGAAAATCACTATATGCGCGAATTTTGGAAAAAAAATACTCAAATTCGGCCCGACCCGGTTTAGACCCGCGAATTTTCGAAAATGGATATTTCTACGGATCTTTGACCCGTAGAAATTTCTATTTGAGTGTTTGCCTATTTATAATCATCTGCTTATGAAAAATCATAATGCAAGACCAGTTGACTTACAAGCAGTGCCAGAAGCACATGCTACTGCTCGGAAAAGTTTTACAGAACGTAGACGTGAAAAAGGGATTTGATACGAATATGGGCTGCGGATCGACTCGAAGTCGAGACCGTGATAGGGGACAAAGACGAGATCGGGGTGATGATAAACAAAATGATTAAAATATCCAAATTCAAGAACATAAAAAGGGTGTATCTCAAGTTCAAAATCCTACACCCCAATCAAGCTCACGTTTTCAGAATAAACAAATCTTTCACAAGTGTGGATACGATGACTACTAATCTCGCATATGTCGTACTCCAAAACATCTAGGCGAGGCTTATCAACGAATGCTAAGAGACAAAAAGGGGAAGACCTCTTAAGGTGAATCATATCATACCAATATGTCTGAAACAGATTTTTATAAAGACATTCGATTAAATGTCCAATATTACTCATATAATTTAACTAAAGCTTGCCCTTAAACATTAAAGCACTTGACTTGAGCCTTCAACATGAGATTCATCTTATGGTATTTTTGAAATATTTTGGGACTGTTATAATAAATTTTAAATTTATTCTTGTCCAGAAGACAAAGATAAATCATCATTCGACATCATCTCAACAAGAATGAAAAATATCTTATGAAAAGATTATTCATGTTGCCTATGAAAATCCCTGAAGGATTATTTAATGAAAACTATCAATGACATAAATTGATAGATAAAAATTATGGCAAAGGCCAAAAGATGGTCGAAAAGTCCCTCAAACGAATCTCATTATACTAGTTTGCCTGAAGCAAACAAGGGCAAAAAATGAGTAATTAAATTGTAGAGATATATGGCTATGTATCTTAATCATATATTACCGGACCTTTAATAACTTCATAAGAGTTACCAAAGCACATACTTAAAAAATATTCCGGTAAAGAGTAATATTTATGATAGATACAATATTAGATGCTAATGAATCTAAAAGATTCCTGAAGCATGAAAGACCCTCAGATTCTAAATAGAATTCAGCAATAACATTCAACCTCTCGAAGAGGTCAACAATGGTCTTAAAATATAATTTAGATTCATTTCAAATTATAGCATCAACTGTTTGCCATTCAAAATATAACATGATTTGTCGTATTTTATATATTTTTTATTGATCATTGTATGCCACATAAACTCTTTTGTAAATGATTAGTTTGTGAGACATGTGTAAGTGTATATATATTGAATGAGTTGGAATTGAATCTCCTATATTTATGAATAATTTTTAATGGAGAGATTTTTGGACTGACATGTATAGTATCCGGACTATTATGGCCATAATTAGTTTTTCTACACAATGGACTTTTATGTGCTCAAGTCCATTAAGTCCACACCCGGATGGTCTAGCTGAATCACTAGTATGATGCATCAGATTAATCGCTAGACAATTATTATACAAATTCCAACTTAGCTGCTACATGTTGGGGCACAAAATTTTACATATAGCTTAAATCCGACCTACTGCATAATATTACTACTCTCTATTTGCAACTAGTGCGTCGAAAATAAAAATCATTTTCCATCTGCGAAATTTTAGTTGTGCAGTTCGATATTACTTTTAAAGCGTACCTCAATGGGCCACAAAAGGAATCTAGGTATACACATTACTTTTGTATCTCAATCTATTTTGAAATATCTAAAGCCTTTGATAGGGGATCATTTTATGGCCAGGTTCGCTGACTGCACATTTAATGAAGATCTTTTCTCGGCATTAGGGGGAGAATAGAAATCAAAATTAAATTAATATCGAGAAACTTTTCTAAAAAAATGATCTTCAAATATTTCGACGTAAACACCAATCAAACTTGAACCGGAAGTTCAAAAGAAAATAAACTTGCAATAATCAGCAAGTAATCCGACAGATGCATTATCAAATGCATTACTGATTATAAATTAAGTGACTATAAATAGTTGAGGTTCCAATGAAATCAAATAACATTGATGCCCCTATACTCCAGAAGCGTAATGAACCTCCTTACACAAAATCATGGTATATTAAAGCTAATAATATATTCAGTTACTCTTGAAATCTCCTGAAGAGATTCGTCCTGAAGACGAGAATCCTAGTAAAAGGCACGTGCACATAGCAATCAAAATACTAGGATTGCGGAACACCCAGATCAATACATATTTTGGGAAATGATAAAGATTTGATTTACATGAATCTTAAAATAAATAAATACACAAGATAAACATATCACTTGTTGAGTTAACAATGATTGTTGAATAAAGAAATAAAGAAAATTGAAGAACACTAAGATTTACGTGGTTCGATCAGAAATGATCTACGTCCATGGATGAGGCACCTCTCTCACTAATTGATGAAGAAGATACAGATTACAAGATGATTTTTACCTCTCTATGAATGTGTTGTGTGTCCCTGTTGTTGTTGTTTTTTTCTTCCCTATATGAGCGTATATATATAAGAATAAGGAAACCTTAATTAATGCTCGTAACCAACTAACAAGAAACTGCTACAGTTGCAACAAAAAATGAATAACTGTCAGAGCTCAATGGTCTCTTTAGTTTTGATTCTGTTAAACTGATCACCAATTGCCCAACTTGGAACCGCTTCATAACTGATTCTTGGTTAATTCCTGACTTGGAGTTAGTATGCTCCTTTCCTGTCTGCTGATGTGATATGTCCTCAGCTGAGTCTGAGTACTCAGCTGATATCATTAGTAGACCTTCATCAGCTGATATCATCAGTAGACCATCATCCTGACTAACCAGCTGACCTGACCATCATCTTGACCATCACCCTGTCCAACCATCCTGACTGATCATCATCCTGACCAGTCATCCTGACTGACCATCCTGACTGATCATCATCCTGATCACTCAGGAGACTACATCAGCTGACCCCCCTCAGCTGACTTCCGCAGCTGACTCCACTGATATACCAGATGAGTTTCAGTAGACTTCAGATGATCCCAGCTGACCATATCAGATGACCCTCAGCAGATGAGGGTGTTTTGTTTATTAAATAACAAGCAGTATTAACTGCCTCTCCCCAGAATACTTTAGGTAGTTTAGCATCTGATAGCATACACCTGACCTTCTCCAAAATGGTCCTGTTCATCCTCTCAGCAAGTCCATTTTGTTGAGGGTTTGCTGGAACAGTCTTGTGCCTTGTTATGCCCCTTTTTTTGCAGAAATTTTCAAATTCTTCTGACACATACTCAAGCCCATTTTCAGTCCTGAGATGCTTTAAGGATCTGCTCCTTTTGTTCTCTTGTTCAAGAAGCCATTCACTGAACTTTCCAAAGGCTTTACTCTTCTGCTTCAGGATGATCACCCACACTTTTCTGCTGAAATCATCAATGATAGTCATGAAGTACTTTCCACCTCCATGAGTCTCAGTTCTTGAAGGCCACCAGATGTCAGAGTGTACATAGTCCAGAGGAGCATCAGTATGATGTTGCCCCTTTGAATATGAGTGTTTCTTGGATTTTTCCAATACACATTGATCACAAAAGTCCAATTTGATTGTTCTTGAACCTCTTTCACCAATGTGCCCTAACCTCTTGTGCCACAAGATGACATCAGAGCTGCCCATAACTGTATTAACTGATCCAGCAGCTGAGTTACCCATCAAAATGTACAATCCATTTACCTTCTTGCCTTTCATCACAATGTTGTTATCCTTGGTTATCAATATGAATCCATTCTTTGTATTGAATTCATATCCCAAAACATTAAGTGATCCAAGAGAAATAAGATTTCTCTTCAACTCAGGTACAAACCTGACATCTTGTAGTATCCTCTCAGCACCATCATGCAGTCTCAACTTTACTGAGCCAGAGCCTCTGACTTTGCACATCTGATCATTCCCCAAGAGAACTGATCCACCATCAAATTTCTTGAGATCCCTGAATGAACTTTCATTGGGACACATATGAAATGAGCACCCAGAATCCAACACCCAATCTTCACTCAGCTTGACATCAGTAACAGCCAAAACCTCAGCACTATCATATCCTTCCTGAGCAGCAATTGTGACATCAGCCTTTTGATCCTCTTCTTGCTTCCTGGATTTGTCAGGACAATTCTTCTTGAGATGTCCCACCTTCTGACATGAGAAACATTTTCTCTTTTCCACAAATTTTCCAGATTCAGGGCCTTTACCATTCATTTTCTTCTTTCCCTGAAACGGTTTCTTCCCTTTCTTGAATTTGATATTCAGCCCTTCTCCTTGATTTGTGTTCTTCCTATCAGATTGCATCTGAAGCGCCTTAGTTTTCAATGCATTCTGAATATCATCAGGTGACATCTTCTCTTGTCTTCCAAATAACAGGGCATCCTTGAAATTCTCCAAGGATTTTGGTAGAGAATTCAGTAACATCAGGACTTTATCCTCATCTTCAATCTTGATTTCAAGAGTCTCCAAATCATTTACTGCTTTATTGAATTCTTCAAGCTGTTCAACCAGATCCCTATCCTCAGTCATCTTGAAGGAATGAAGCCTCTGCTTCATGAACAACTTATTGGTAACCGACTTTGTTTGATACACTTGTTCCAGCTTATTCCACACATCAATGACAGTCTTCTCCTTGTATACCTCCCTCAGATGTTTGTCCCCCAAGCACAAGATGATTGTGCTATGAGCCTTGTCCAGAATCTCCTGCCTCTTTTCAGGTTCTGTTGAGGATGATGAAGGCCACTGATCCGCTGGTTTCAGAGCATTTGATAATCCATGGTGTGTGAGGAGAGCTTTCATCTTCACCTTCCACAAACCAAATCATTCGCTCCTGTGAATTTCTCAAACTCCATCTTCGTAGAAGCCATAGCAGTTGATTTCACCAACAATCTTCTTTTCCACAGACGGCACAAATTGTTGAGTTAACAATGATTATTGAATAAAGAAATAAAGAAAATTGAAGAACACCAAGATTTACGTGGTTCGATCAGAAATGATCTACGTCCACGGATGAGGCACCTCTCTCACTAATTGATGAAGAATATATAGATTACAAGATGATTTTTATCTCTCTATGAATGTGTTATGTGTCCCTGTTGTTGTTGTTTTTTTCTTCCCTATATGAGCGTATATATATAGGAATAAGGAAACCCTAATTAATGCTCGTAACCAACTAACAAGAAACTGCTATAGTTGCAACCGAAAATGAATAACTGTCAGAGCTCAACGGTCTTCAGTTTTGATTCTGTTAAACTGATCGCCAATTGCCCAATTTGGAAGTTTAAACCGTTTCGTAACTGATTCTTGGTTAATTCCTGACTTGGAGTCAGTATGCTCCTTTCCTGTCTGCTGATGTGATATGTCCTCAGCTAAGTCTGAGTACTCAGCTGATATCATCAGTAGACCTTTATCAGCTGATATCATCAATAGACCATCATCCTGACTAACCAGCTGACCTGACCATCATCTTGACCATCACCCTGTCCAACCACCTGACAGACCATCCTGACTGATCATCATCCTGATTGACCATCTTGACTGATCATCATCCTGATCACTCAGGAGACTACATTAGCTGACCCCCCCTCACCTGACTTCCGCAGCTGACTCCGCTGATATACCAGATGACTTTCAGTAGACTTTCAGATGATCCCAGCTGACCATATCAGATGACCCTCAGCAGACCTATAAGCTGACCCCTTTCAGCTGATAATATTAATGTTCAGTTAATCAGCAGTACTTGCTCATCTGATCTTTATTTCACTTTCTTTGCACCCATAACATCACTGTTTTTGACAACATATTCATACCCATAGTTGCTCTATCTAAAATCTGGTCAGTATCTAAATTCGGTGCTCGAAGCACTTTGATTAGATGCAATAGAAAGAAGCAAATATGGAAGAGCTAGACTCGCTAAATAAAGAAAGTATTTTTGTTCTATCGTACATACCCCCTAAATATTTTATCCCTGAAGGATACAAATGAGTATTAATACGAAAACAAAATGGAAAAATGAAGTTGATGGATACAAAGCGAGATTAATAGCTTAAGAGTTTTTCGTAGTGACCCATTATTGAGTTTGATGTGATCAAACAAATTCTCATGTTGTGAATATTATAAAGTTCTGCTACTAAATATCAATGGCAGTTAAATCAATTTAGAAATGCAGTTGATGGACATTAAAAAATGTTTATACGGATCATTAGATTCCGATATTTATATAAATATCCCTGATGGATTTAAATTCCCCAGAAGAGGAATGATGTAAATTGCATTTTGTAAACTGCAAAGATAATTGTATGATTTAAAACCATAAAGTCGAATATGGTTTAATCGACTTAGTGAATTCCTCCTGAAGAAGGAAAGAGATTGAAGAAGCTAGTTCAATCTTAATAGTTAAATTCAAGATGAAAAATCTTATACAAAACTAAGTTTTGTCTCGACCTGCAGATCGAACATTTCCCTGAAGGAATATATTAAGACACCAGTCAACCTACTTAAAAAAAGTGTTGGAGAGATTCAACATGGATAAATCTCATCCACTAAGTACACAAATGGCTGTTCGTTCTCTCGAAGTGGAAAATGACCCATTTAGACCTAAAGAAGATACCGAAGAGCTATTAGGACCTGATGTTCCTTATCTTAGTGCGATTGACGCACTGCTCTATCTTGCAAATTGCACTAGGCCAGATATTGCCTTTGTAGTGAACTTACTTGCAAGATTCAGTGCCTGCCCTACGAGGAGAGATATTGATATGATGTTAAACACATATTAAAGTATCTTCAAGGTTCACTATATTTTGGTTTGCTTTACCAAAGAAACCAAGACAAAACACTTGTAGGTTATGCCGATGCTGGTTATATGTCTGATCCCCACAATGCAAAATCGCAAACCAGTTATGTTTTACTCTGTGGTGGTACAGCCATTTCATGGAGATCTATCAAACAAATTATGGTGACCACATCGTCAAACCACTCAGAGATCATAGCTCTGTACGAAACGGCACGAGAATGTGTTTGGTTGAAATTCTTGGTAAAACATAATTACTACTCGTGTGGTATCCCTTCTAATGACTTAAGCCCTTCAGTTATTTATGAAGATAACGCTGCATGTATTGCTCAAATGAGTAATGGCTATGTCAAAGGGAACTTGACGAAACACATTTCCCCCAAATTCTTTTATATTCACGAACTCCAGAAGAGAGGTGAGATTACGATAAAACAAGTAAGCTCAAGTGACAATCTTGCTGATTTGTTCACTAAATCCCTTCCCACTTCTACTTTTGAAAAGTATGTACATGGAATTGGGATGCATCGACTTGGAAGATTGTTATCTTCATGGGGAGTATCAAATTCAAAACAATCCTGAAGATTGGATTCCGAAGATCAATGATTATACTCCTCATTTTAACTTTTGTATTCTTCCATGTCATTGTTAGTATGTCCAAGTGGGAGTGTTGTAATATATTAGATTATATAATATATGGACATAATAATATATTTAGTCCATTGGGCTTTAGGCCTATGGGCTTAGGGTTAGAGTTAGGATACTTCTCTATTTAACGTTGTATTATCTACTCTTGTAAATGCAACTTCATATGCAGTGATAGAAAATATCTCCTGGCTTGGTCGCCCCCAGACGTAGTCACGTTGTGACAAAGTGGTTATCAAACTCTGTCTTTTATTGCTTTCATATTATTGCTATGCAAATTACAACAATACTATCTATACTAATATAAAAGAGGGAAGCTAATGTTAATCTTTTTTGGACCTTTATACCCTTAGACTTATTTTATTTTGTCCATTTCAATCCTGCCTCAAAACCCTTTATCCATATTTTCCCTAATCATGTGATGAGACATGAAGATAAAAAAAAACATGAATTTCACATATGGATATTATACATGTCATAACATCAATGCCAAAAACAATACTAACATGCCTTCGATAACGTCCAGTAATTCCAAGTAATCATATGATTCCAAAAATAAAAACAATGCTTCAGTGGACAGCGGGATACAATCATATGTGCTCTGATACCATATGTTGGATCCAATACGATTCTAACACGAAAAAGCAGAATGCTAACCTTGATATGCACAATGGAATAATTACACCAGATTGATATCCTCGTCTATCAACGTTCTCAGAGTCCCAGTCGCAGTGTTAATACCAACCCAATATTCACCAACAGTACAGTATCATATGTTTTCTAATAATGTATTCTTTGGTGATAGGATGTTTGATCTATGATTGTGCCAAATATGTTTATCTCGTCTGTCAACATCTCACAACATATTCTCTAACTTTATCCAAAAAGAGAGAAGAGAAGTGTTAGTGAAATCGCACCTAAAAGCCACATAAATGCTTCCGTTGTGGAGATTTCATTCACTAGGCGAACAAGTGAGCTACTCGCCTGAAGGTGGCGACCAGCATATATGGCGAGTAGGTGAGCTGCTTGCCTGTTTCAGCGAGATCTTGGGTGCGGAATATGAAACGTCATCCCCTTCATTTGCGCGCCCATTTTCTTATTTTTAAATATTTGCACTTTGGTCCCTGAGAAATTGCAAACAAGGGCCCACTTTTTATCTATAAATACCAAAAACCAAAACCCTCCTCCACTTTTCGTTTTTTTCACTTTCGTGAGCAAACTCCGGCAAGTTGGTTTCTGGAAATTTCTTCGTCTTCGGCGTCGTTGATTTTCAGAGATAAGGTAGTATACTTGTTCATTGTTCTCCTGTGTTTCTCTTACTTTCCATTTTGAAATTCGTTCGAAGGCTTCGGTTATCGCCGAAATTTGTCGATCTAGGAATCACTTTATATTGGATTTAGACTTTGGGTTTTGGTTGCTTGGGATTGAGGATTTTACACCATTGGATTAACAACTTAATGCAAGTGTTGACAACATTCCTACTGAAGCAAATACTACATCAACAGGACATTGCAAGATGCTTGTTGAAATAGTCACTAGAGGTCAGCCAATATGGAATAACCTACGCACCCCAAACAGCGATCAAGGGATAAACGCTTGCCGATATCGTCGAGCTAACTTTCCCACAAGATCCGACGAGGGGGCGTAAAGTCCCATAACACCTCTATATAGACGAATCATCAACAAGCACAACAACAGGAGCTTGTGATAGACAAGTCTTCACTTCATCAATCAGATTCGACTTCACAGCTACAAACATCAAGACCGAATATGAAGCATTGAAAGCCAGACTTAAGTTATCATTATCTGTTGGGGCAACCAAGCTTCAAATTTTTGGAGATTCCGACCAAACACACAGGCAGACACATTGGCCCGACAGCGGAAAAGCAGAGCTGACACGAAACTACAAGAACCCTCGACGTTTGATTACAAAATAAATCAAACTTCGAGCAGGGGGCAGGAAGAGGATAACCAGTGGATCAGACTCACATATGAAGAGGATAACCAGCGGATCAGACGCACATAGGAAGAGGACAACCAGCGGATCAGACACACAACATCCCAGGAAGAGGACAACGACCGGATCAAACACTTAACGTCCCAATCAGACAACTCTACGATGTTATCAATAGCAAGGGACTCCGAGCTGTTCCTTGAGAGATCAAAAGCAAGACGAATCCCAACAAATACTACACATATCATCAGAATATCAGCTACAACACTGATGAATTCCGAGACTTGTTGCGGCAAAAGCAAAGATTTCACGAAGATGGAGAATTATCAGAGTCAATGGAAAAAAATCCTCAACGAAAAGGCCACAAATTGCCTAATCCATCAACTCTGATACCGAAGGAGTTTTCATAACATATATACATCTCGTACAAAAGGGCGAAACTCTCAGTTTGTCCTTTTGTACAAGATAAGTGCGAAAATAATATGCCCTAACAACATGCGAAATTCCTGTGCTGCAGAATCATCCAAAATGTTCATTGAAAGTTCTCCCAAATGTACTAAACTGAGACCCAAGATATTGGCTGCTTCACAAGCTGAAGTAGACCCAATGGAGCATGAAAGTCCAAAACATGTACACGGGAGCGAACATAATCAAGAAACAACCATTCTGGTCGAAATCAGAACCTGAAAGGCACCTCAATGGCGAACGACCGAACGAGTGCCTTCTCAGCCAAGATTTCGAACCCAGATTGATGGCAAATCAAGAAGCGCATGCCTTCCAGCACGATGATTGAGCACGCGAAGATATTATGCGTATCATCATAATATCTAATACTACACCAGCAAGTACATGGAACGGCAAGCCTACCTCAAACATTTCTTTCAAAGGATTGCTAGCTATCACACTTCGTGATGAAAACTCCAACTATCTCCGGATAAATAGAGTTTTCATCTTCTCAAGCCATGCTTTGATAGATGACACATTTATCTCTTTGTTCACTCCAAAGCAGTCATCTACATTACAAGCTGCCAGCACCTCAACAAAGAAGATATATGCTGATTCCATCAGAAATATCAGGCACGGACAAACAAGTTTGGAACTGTCACATACTGGAAGATATATCCATCTCGAGGAAAGTAGCCTTCATCAACATTATTACGACGAAGGCCTTGATCTCAATATAAACCAGAGCGACGTCGACACTTCCTAAAGCATTAAGGAAGAGAGGTCACAGATATATTACCAGGTAAAATTCTCGAGGTATCTGCCCAAAAGAGAGAACTGCCCCCACCAGATGCCTCCGGACATGATTATTCCATCTTTATAGGCAATGATATCTAGCTTATATTGATGATGCCGCCCATATAGGTGATGCGCTTCCCAGAAGCAATAATTCTTCTTGGGGGCATGATAATTCCGCCTTTATAGGCGAAGACTCGAGTATTCCGTCTTTATTCGCAATGTCCAATCCGCCATATTGACGATGCAACCTACATAGGCGATGTGCCTCCCAGAGGTATGATTCCGCCTATATAGGCGATGCGCCTTCTCGAAGCGATGATCCTTCTTGAAGGCATGATTATCCCATCTTTATAAGACGTGCCGCTATAGGCGATGCGCCTTCTCGAAGTGATAATCCTTCTTGAAGGACAATATACTATTCTTTATCAACAATGCAGGTTGGCAATACCCCTGAACATTTCAAATCCTTCAACTCCTAATCATATGTCACAATCAACAGTTGAATGGAGGGAAGGAAGGAAGCAAGCAGGAAGCAATGTTGATAAAGAACAACGGCACCAACAGAAGTGTCACCATCTTTCCTCTGTTGCTTTGATTTTCTCGACGGATTTTTCCGAGCAACAGATGCAACAGCAGGAGCAACCGGGCCAGACTCAAGCGCCGGTGGTACCGGGATTTGAGCTCCTCTCTTCTTCCGTAACACCACCATTTTAGACGACAGGGTCCATCTTACGTTTGTTCAGTCCGGTAGCAAGAGCCATTACTCTCTCACACAAAGTATTGAATTCCGGAGGAATGGCAACTGTAACGCCTTGATCTACAACGAGAAAACAATAAATTACCAGGAGACAGGTAGATCAAAGACGACGAACAGGTATGCGAGCGCGAAACCATTGATACCCCAATACTATACTGGGGGGCAGACCCTGACAAACAAAATCATCAAGAAGCAAAAAGCTTGAATTCATATTGATCACAAGCATCGAGCAAAGGAAGCTTTGGCCAAATTGATAAAGAGCAGTTAGCTGGTGGTCTGACTCAAGCAGGCAGCTCGAGATCAGGATGCTCACGATGTGTGTTTTGAACAGATTATGAATGCTATAGACGGTCTTTTGTTGAGAAGGTCGCAGTCTAACTGGAATTGCCTAACTAACGAGTGGCTACAGAGGGCAAAATGCGCTTCAGTTAGAGCTCCGACTCTGCTGGTCTAGCACGCTCTTCGTGCAGAGACAAAATGGTATTGAACGATGCCTGTACATCCAGCACTAGTAAGAGCACAAGCATGCCAATGCTCTTCTTTTGTTGAAAGGTTACGGTGTTAAAATGCCTAATTACTCCTGAATAAGAACCGAGCGTGAAACTCCGAAAAACCACACACAGAGGGACTTGAGTGTGCATCCGAGGCCCCTCCGAAGGACGTCACGTATGATCCGGAGGATAGCAGAGTGGATGTACCCGGTAATACCGGGACATCGCTTCATGTCCACCAAAGGGACGCGAATATGCTCCTAAGGACGAAGTGAACGCTTCCTGATGGCCTATTTCCGCGCGAGTGTCTTATTCGTCTTCTGCCCAGAAAGAGGCAAAGCGAAACGAATTAAAGACCCAATAGACGCGAATGCGATATATAACTGTTAGACACAAATGGCATTTCATTAGAGTTCGTAAAAAATAAAATAAGAACATCAACAGCATCCTGATCGGAAGAATAAAAGGAGCCACAAAAGGAGGCAAAACTGACGTCTACAATACTTCAGACCAGGCAAACCATACAAGAATGCTAAAGCGAACAAACCTAAACAGTTGGGGGCACATTCACCAGCGGCAGGAGTAATCCATCCTTCAACCAGAGTGAATGATGACATCTCAGCTGGCTAAATCTCATCCATCAGTATGAAAGAAGAAGGGCCCAATACTACAACGAAAGTCGCAAAGCAACCAAGCAGAAGCGCTCGCCAAGAAATCATACATTGAATATTCCAGCAAAACACGAAGAGTCTCCAGAAAGATCGAAAAGCTGCAAACTATTTTTTCAAATGCATCTACTTGCAGGTATAAAGAAACACAGGAAGTCAAAGCCCATTCAACTCGCACGAATGGAGCAATGAACGCAGGCATTTAAAATAACCTACGGGTATATGGAAGGATTGCACGGTACTCTTTTTTCCCTACGACCGGTTTATCCACAAGGGTGGTTTACGGCTAGGTTTTTAATGAGGCCTGTAGCGTCCTTCTATGTATTCGTTACACGGTTATAGAATCCTGCGAAGCCACATTCGATGCATCTATGCATGAATACAAGGAAATACAAGCACAAAGAAGCCAACAAAGCGGAAGACAGATCAATTCAAGCTCAATCTACTTCCTTGCACTTGAGAAATCTCGCGAAAATCCAAATAGCCTGATGCTCGTTATTCATCCATCAAATCAAACAAACATCAGGCTAGGGGCAACTGTTAATGAAATAATCGACGTACGTGCTTAAGGAAGTAATTAACCAAGTTCGGATTGGCATGTCCAAGATAATTGATCAAGCTCGAAGAAAGAACCAGATCGAAGAACGCTCTGACGAGTCAACAATTGTTAAGCTGGTGACGAGTCAGCAGCTTATAGTGAAGCAGGTAGCTGTTCAGCAGCTTCTAGTTAAGCAGGCTGCTAATCAGCAGCTTATGATGAAACAGGCTGGTGACGATCCAGCAGCTTGTATTTCCTATATAATGTAACCGAATTCATTCGAATACAATATGAAATTTTTACCCTAACGAAGTTCTGCTCGAACGATGAGCTTATATAAGCGACCTACCTACTTACTCATAAAACCTCGCATATTCATCTATTTCAGCATATTGTTGGTGTAATCGATGTTATTATAGCCACATAATCGTCATTACGAAAATTACATCAACAAGAAGTTAACTGCTCCTGCAGTTATTTAACTTGCCTCAAATTATAATTAAATAATAATAATAATCTTAATATGTGAATAATATATAATCGAAAAAAATTGCTCCGATCAAGGACTCGGCTATATCTGCAAGCACCTTTGGTGCCACAATAAGTCCCGATGAATGCAATGGATATTCCACCATTGCTTCTCTAAATCTTTCAATCTGTATACCCATAGGCTAATCGTAATTAGAAAATAAACTTGTATTAACCTATTCAATTTATTGAATAATTAGTATGTCATCGACAAAAACTTGTAATTCACAAGGAATTTGAGTTTATCATGTATATACACTATTACTGTTATGTATATACACTATCACTGTTAACTCAAGTTCACAAAAGATACGAGTTCATGTGAACTCAAGTAACTACACAAAATAGTAATACGAGTTCATGTGAACTCGAGTTGACAAGAGACTTACTTTTAGCTGTGTATATTCTTGCTCGATAAAAATTTATGTGAGATGATACTGTGAATTGGGATGCTAAATTAATACAATTATATTTTAAATTAAAATATAACTTAAATATTAAAGCACGATATTGTTTCGTATATGACCCCACCCACATCTATTTGCTATTAAATATACATAAATGCTTCTTAATTAGCCTCTATATATGGAAAAATTAAAAACAACGAAAAAGAAATTTGGAAAGAAGAACAAAAATCAATTATAATTGATTCCTTAAATCTACGGCGACTGATATCAAATATAACTTATTCACAATTTAATTTTGAATATACTAAAAAATCCATTAAATTTGACTTTAGAATGTGAATCCAACACAATGAAAAAGGTTTAAATAAATAAAATAAAAAGTGAGAGTAGACTTACATGCACTACAAAAAATGCGCTGTTTTACGACCGCCGTAGCGATCGAAAAACGGTTGCAAAATTAATTTAGCGACCATTTTAGCGACCGCAACAGACGGACGCTAAAACACCAGTCGCAAAAATTTTGCGACCGCTTTTAGGTGGCGGTCGCAAATTTACGACCGCAACAACGGTCGCTAATTCGGTCGCAAAAATGTCCGAATGCGGTCGCTAGATTTTTACGAAGCAAAAAAAATGTGGCCAAGTGGTTCGAGCCACCTTGGCCACGAACCCAAGATTTTAGCTATATCATCACATATTGTATATGAGCCTTATTTGGCTCAGAATAAATGTTGCAAATTCGTGCTTGCAAGGAATCGAACTCGGGATCTCTTGGCATCTCAGAGGTGGTTTGTTCCACTCGAACACTTGTTCATTTCGTTTATTTTTGTGCAACTAATTGTATATAACTCCAAATTAAGTCACGTTTTTTTAAAATGCATCAAATTAATTCCTTTTCGTATCTAATTTATTAATGTATATAAATTTCAATAAAATTTTGTTAATGTTATAAATTTAATAATTTACATTACTCATTTTTTTTATTCGTCTTTTTGCAATTAATAGTATATAATTCCAAATTGTGTCTCGTTTTTTTTAATTCATCAAATTAATCCTTTGATACTTAATTTAAATATATATATATATATATATTTCAACATATAATAATGTAATGTTATAAATTTAATAATTTATAATACCAAAATTTTAATTTGTTCATTTTTATTCAATTAATTGTATATAACACCAAATTAGCCATAATTTTTAATATTCTAAATTACTACAATTTGATATCATAAAAAATAACTTTGATGTAAAACATAAAATTTTAAACATTCAAAATATATTAATAGAAAGTTAAAGTACTTTGTTGACATGGCGAACTAATACACCTAGCCCCGAAATAATCACCAAGGTTTGACAGGTCGCCAGGGCTCACCCGGACCCGTAGAAGGCCGGAGCTCACCCACACGGGGGCAGCTCGCCCACGCAGCTCGCCCAAAGGAGCTCGCCTTTACCCCCACAAGGACCTCACCGAGCTCCGTTACCACGCAGCACCCAGAAGTTCGACAAGGCATCGGAGCTCGCCCTATAGCTCGCCTGGGAGCCCGCCTTGTAGCCTGCTAGATCCCGATGGTTGCGCTTTTTTCCCTCCGTCCGGTTTATCCACAAGGGTGGTTTACGGCGAGGTTTTTAATGAGGCCCATCTAGTCTAAGGCATAGTAGTAGGACGAGGCACGACGTAGGAAGCAGTGTGAGGGACCAAGACGAGGGTAAGGAACCCTCGTCAACACCGGAAGCCATATAGGTTCGTAAGGTCACACTCGCACACCTATAAATAAGACCTCTCTTGTACTATTCAGACAATTATTATTCATTGAATACATTTCCTACACTCCACTTTCTCTCTCTAAGCCCCCATTCTCTCTCTATATATATTATCCAAGAACACAAATCATAAGATTATTGTTTGGTAGAATTAATCCGATATAAAGCCATATAAACGAACACGATTAGTAAATTCTATCAACAATTTGGCGCTAGAAGAAGGGTCACGAATCTGAAAAATAAAAATTTTCAAGAAAAAAAATTAGGGTTTGTTGAAGATTTGAAGATTTGAATTTGTGCTTGATAAAGCTCAAGAACACTCGAAGATACACATACATATTCATTTCTTTGGACGAAAAACCCAAATTTCTGGACGAAAACCCAAATTCTCAAATTTACAAATTCTGCCCGGAAGAAGTTTTCAAACGCACGCGTGTACACGAATAAACCGGATTTCGGATAATTCGTCACATGCGAGGCTAGACAAAAATTTACACAGCTCCACCTAAGCTGGACGATCATCACCCCGGCGACCTCCCTCCACCTCGGCGACCTGCAGCAAGTTACCCCCTCCAAAAACAAAAAATGGCTACCACTCGAGCTGCCAAAGAACAGACCTCCGTAGCTGCCGGAAGGTCCCGAGGTGGAGACCTCACGCCAGGTGGTGGATACCTCACAACCACCTCCCCAGAAGAGCACCGCAGCTCCGCGACCTCCGCGAGTTGTGGTGACCCAAGAAGACTTGGCCCCTGCCCTGAGGGACCTGACCAACAACCCCGACGAGCTCCACACACCATCGCAACCCTACAAAGGTTGCAGCAGAGGCAGCAGGACGAGCTCGCCCTAGTACCCAGGCGAGCTCCAGCTGTCGAAGCCCGGGAGCAAACCAGGCCCACCCAGGGCACTCAGACCCGGGAGGAGTACATCGTCCTCCCCACCGAGCAGGAGGCGAGCTCGGCACAAGCTCGCCAGCATAAGGAAAGGGGCGGCAAGGCCAAGATAGTGGCGGAGGAGCCCGCTCCTTACACCGGAAGAGATTCGGCCTACACCGGGGCATCTGGCACCCACCAATCACAAAGGAGGGAAGTCCTCCAAGGCCGTCTGGGCCCGAGATATGGGGAAAACGAACGGACGGAGGCCCCAGCCACAACCTGCGGGGACTCCGACCAGCAACCACGCAGATCCGCCCATGAGAGATTAAGAAGGCCCGCCACCGACAGGTTGGGCCCCCATGGCGGACGCCAATTCCAACCCATCACGGAGAGGTCACCCCAGAGTGAGGCACCTCGGGGACATGCGTCCACGAGACGCACGACCTTTGAGCAACCTCCGCCGGAGGTGACCCGTGATGACGAGCTGGCCTCGCTGAAAAAGGCCATCGAAATGCTGCAAGCCCAAGTAGCAGCCAGGTCGGGTGCACCTGACGCCACCACTCTCCCCGCATCTCCATTGGCACCTACCATCCTTCGCGCACCGGTCCAAAAGAAAATTTAATTCCCGGTGATGTCTGCGTACGAGGGCGAATCCGACCCGAAGGTCCACTTGGCCAAGTACGCAGACTTTATGATTTCAGTTGGCGCCATCGACTCTACTCAATGCCGGAACTTCCCACTGACCCTAGGGGACCGAGCTCACCGCTGGTTCTCTTCACTCGCCCCGGGGTCAATCTGCTCATTTGGCCAACTCTCGCAGGAGTTCTTGGCCCACTTCTTTGGGTTCGGATCCTACCTTACCCAGAAGCACCGACTCGCCAACATCCACCAAGGCGAGAGCGAGACTGACCAGCAGTACCTGGAGAGGTTCGACAAAATCCTACTGGAAGGCGAGCCGGTGAGCGAGGACACCAAGGTCTTCGCGGTGATGGCCGGGCTCAGAAAAGGCACCGATCTCTGGAAGGAGATGCACCTTGCATGTCCCAACACTTACACCGAATTCCGCCATAAGGTAGGGGTGTTCGTGGCTATGCAGGAGGCACTACTGAAAGAAGTTGGTGCCCAAGAGGAGAGGAAGCCCTACTGGAAGAAGTCCGGGGGCACATACAAAGCCCCTCGGAACTTGAAGGCCTTCGGCGAGGGGGACGAGCTCAAGGAGAAGCTCAGCCAGGTCCTCACTGTCTCTGTCGACCGCGTCTTTATGGCTGTTAAAGACAAGGCCCTGCTGGAGGAGCTGAGGCGGATCCGCCAGGACCGCACGAAGCTCAACCCCAATAAATTCTGTGCCTACCATCAGACCATCGGCCACTTTACCAGCGAATTCCAAGACCTCCTCAAACAGCTATGGAAATTTTATGAGGATGGAAAGTTGGCCGAGTTCGTGAAGAAGGCCCCAACTAAGAGGCCAAGGTTCGAGAGGAGGGCTACCTCCGATGATGAGGATGAGGAAACCGACCAACCTGGTCCCCAGAATAGATGGAGGGTACCTCCCCAGCCTCAGCAAAACATGGAGCCCACCCGGGAACTCTTGGTTCTCGAGGAGGAGATTGGAGCTGCCGGAGGTCTCTAGGACGGGGGATCCTCCATATCCAAGAGAAAAAGAAAGGTCAAAATCCGGGCCATAAACCAAGTCCAGGAAGGCAGCCCCGGACCCAGGTCCGTCTCACAGCTTACTAATGAGCTGACATTTTTCTCGGCGGACCTGGAAGGAGTGCTGATGCCCCACAATGACTCGTTGGTGATAACCGCCAACATCATGAACGTCCGAGTTCACAGACTACTTGTGGACACCGGCGCATTCACCAACATTCTCTTCAAATCCACCTTGGATGCCTTAGGTGATTTTGAGTCGTATCTGGAACCTAGCAATGCTAGGATAGTGGGGTTCGGGGAAGCTGTAACCGTCCCCCTAGGTAGTGTTAGGTTGAGCGTCCATCTTGTATCGGCTGAGGACCCCGAAAGGAGACTGACTAGACTCATGGATTTCCTAGTTGTCGACCAGTAGTCCTCCTACAACGGGTTCCTTGGCCGCCCGTTTATTAATGAATTCAAAGTGGCGTGTTCGACCTACTACTACTGTTTGAAATTCCCAACTCCAAAAGGTGCCGGAACTATAAAAGGTGACCAAAAAAAGGCCCGAGAGTGTTTACTCCAAATCAAAGATGGCCGGGTCAAAAAGTCTGTTACGCAGGTCCATATCCTCGAAGAGGACGTACGGATTTCGATGAACGAGCCAAACATCCTAGACGTCGTCTCGGTCGAAACTGAGATGATGGAGGTAGACGATTTGTTAGAAATCAACCAAGACACAGGACCTGTGCAAGACACACAACCGACACCAATGGAGGATTTGGAAGAAACCCAAGTGTTGGGACCTGCGCAAGAGTCGGGACCCGCGCAGGAACAACAACCTGCTCCCATGGAGGTGGTCGATGAAGCCCAAGATGGGGGACCTGCGGGAGGTCAAAAACCAACACCAATGGACGTTGACCTAACTCCCCAAGTCACCGCACCATCCCAAGTTGACAAAACACCGGAGTTACTAACAGTCGATGGACCCACCCGAGCTGAAAGCCAGCCCGGTGACCTCGAACCGTGCATAGGTCACGAACCTGCACAGATGTCACAAGAGGAGTGGGACGAGTTCATCAGCGACCCAAGGTGGAAAAGTCAAAAGAGAAAAGCCACCCCCATGGAAGAAGTGACGGCACTCCCGGTGGACCTGAAAAGGGACTTAGAACTTTTCATCGGTTCTGAGTTACCCGAACCGTACCGGTCGAGGATGGAACTGTTCTTGATGTCCAACCTGGACGTGTTTGCCTGGTCCCACGAAGACATGACGGGGATCCCATTGGAGCATGCTTGCCACAAACTAAACATAGATCCGACGAGGAGACCTGTACTCCAAAAGCGGAGATATGGACCAGACAAATACGCAGCTCTAACTGTTGAGGTGGAGAAGTTGTTAGACAACAAACTCATCAAGGAAGCTTTGTGTCCGCAGTGGGTCGCGAACCCCGTCCTGGTGAAAATACACAACGGGACGTGGAGGCTATGCATCGACTTCACGGATTTGAACAAAGCATGCCCGAAGGACAACTTCCCACTGCCTCACATCGATCAGTTGGTAGATAGCACCGCAGGCCATGAGATGATGACGTTCATGGATGCTTTTGCGGGCTATCACTAGATAGCTCTGCACCCAGATGACCAGGAACATACGGCGTTCTACACCAACAAGAATATGTATTGCTGGGAAAGGATGTCGTTCGGACTCATCAACGTCGGAGCCACCTACCAAAGATTGGTGAATAAAATGTTCGACCAACACATTGGCGAGTCCATGGAGGTGTACGTGGATGACATAGTTGTCAAGAGTCTGAGAAAGGAGGACCACCTGGACCACCTAAAGCAGACTTTCGACATATTGCGCCACTACAACATGAAGTTAAACCCCAAGAAGACCAGCTTCGGCGTGCCCTCCGGAAAGTTCCTGGGGCACCTAGTTAGCCAGCGTGGAATTGAGGTCAACCCGACACAGGTCCAATGTATAATCGAGATGGGTATACCCGATTCCGTCCAGAAAATTCAAAGACTGACGGGGTGCATGGCAGCCCTGAACAGATTCATCTCCAGGTCCGGTAACCGAAATCGTCCGTTCTTCGAGGCGATTAAGGTAAACACACGGAGGTACAAAGAGGCGGCCAAAGCCAACAAGCTCCACCTCAAAAACCACTTCGTCTGGACAAGTGAATGCCAACTAGCCTTCGAAGACATCAAAACATACCTGGCAGATACGCAGGTCCTGTCAAGGCCGATACCTGGAGAGAAGTTGTACCTATACCTAACCACGTCGGAGGTAGCCATCAGCTCCGTCCTGGTCCGAGAAGAGGCAAAAACACACCTACCAGTGTACAACGTGAGCCAAGTCTTACACGAAGCTGAGTTGCGGTACACCCCAACAGAGAAGCTGGCTTATGCACTGGTGATGAGTGTTAGAAAATTGAGGCCTTACTTATTCGACCATCCGGTAGAGGTGCTGACGATGTTCCCACTAAGGCAACTACTACAGCGCCCAGACACCGCCGGACGCCTGCTGAAATGGTCACTAGAGATCAGCCAATACGGTATAACCTACGCACCCCGAACAGCGATCAAGGGACAAGCACTTGCGGACTTTATTGTCGAGCTAACTTTCCCACAAGATCCGAAGAGGGGGCGTATAGCTCCATGGCATCTCTACGTGGACGGATCGTCAACCAGCGTAGCAGCAGGCGCTGGTGTGGTCCTGATCAGCCCGGACAGACAAGTCTTCTCTGCAATCCGGTTCGACTTTCGAGCAACCAACAATGAGGTGGAGTATGAAGCGTTGATAGCGGGACTTAGGCTATCATTAGCTGTGGGGGCAACCAATCTTCAAGTTTTCGGAGATTCCCAGCTAATAATATCCCAAGTCCGTGGGGAATACGAGGCAAAAGACCAGCAGATGATGACCTACCAAAAGATAGCCGCGCATCTGATCTCGATGTTTATGCAGGTTTACATCAATCAGATATCGCGGCAAGAAAACACACAAGCAGACGCTCTAGCCCGGCTAGCTACTAGCAACGGCGAAGCCGAATTCACGGAGGTTGTAATCACCATACTAAAAAACCCCTCGACGTCCGATTATAAGATAAATCAAACCTCCAGTGGGGGGCAGGAGGACAGTTAAGATGGTGAAGATTGGTGCACTCCAATCCAAAATTATTTAACGGACGGAACAACCCCCGTAGACTCCTGGGAAACTAGCCGGCTAGTAAAGCAAGCTGCCAGATATACGATGCTGGATGGCCAACTCTACAAACGTGGATTCTCTCTACCCCTACTCAAATGCCTAACTAAGAAGCAGGGGTCCGAAGTGTTAGAAGAAATTCACGAAGGGATTTGTGGGAGTCACGCTGGGGGGCAAGTATTGGCATACAAGACGATCAGGCAGGGCTACTACTGGCCCACTCTTCGCAAAGATGCCATCAGCTTCGCCAGAAGGTGCCAAAAGTGCCAACTTTTCGCACCTAACATCCACTCCCCAACCAACCAGCTGAAGTCGGTTTTCAGCCCATGACCTTTCGCGAAATGGGGAATCGACTTGATCGGCCCATTTCCACCTGGTAGAGGAGGTGTAAAGTTTGCTGTTGTAGCAGTAGACTACTACACTAAGTGGGCTGAGGCCGAAGCTCTCACAACTATAACCCAAGAAAGGATGATCGGCTTCATTTGGAAAAACCTGATCTGCAGGTTCAGACTTCCGCAGTCGATCATCACGGATAATGGAAGGCAGTTCGACGGACAGAAATTGCGAGACTTCTGCAGTTCATGGAACATCAAGAAGCACTACTCAACTCCTTACCATCCACAATCGAACGGCCAGGTCGAGGCGGTGAACAAGATTCTGAAACACATATTGAAGCTCCGCCTCAGAGAAAAGAAAGGGAGCTGGGCAGGCGAACTCCTGGAGGTCCTATGGTCTTACAGAACTTCCTATAGGGCCAGTACCGGAGAGACCCCGTTTGCCCTAGCTTTCGGGACTGAAGCCGTGGTCCCGGTCGAAGTCCAGAACAAGACTTGGAAGATGGTAGGATATGATGAAGAAAAGAATGACGAGGCCTTGGCAGTGGAGAAGGATCTGATCGAGGAGACCAGAGCTTCGTCGAAAATGAAGAACACCACCTACAAACGCAGAGCAGAAAAATACTACAACTCCCAGGTCGGAGACCGATAATTCAAGGTCGGAGACCTGGTGTTGAAAAAGAAGTTGATGGCCCCACCAGGTGTATTCGGTTCAAACTGGGAAGGACCGTTCCGGGTCACCGCAGCCTGGCCGAACGGCACTTATGACCTCGAAGATGCAGAAGGCAACGCCTCGTCATACACCTGGAGTGAGGCTCACCTGAAAAAGTTCTACCAATAGACTAGAATTCTGTAATAGACTAGTCGAAGGTTCGCATCAGAAATGTTGATGGCAACCAGTGTAAATTACGTAGCTATAAAAAGTTAGAGAATTTGTGAAATCAGAAAAATTTCCCAAGTGTCCGGACCTGCGTAGCTCGCCCCCTACGCGATCTACCTCAGGTCGCCCACTGCCCAGAAGAGCTCACCAACCCCAGCTCGCCCGAGCACTCAAAAATCCGTGATGCGCAAGGACCAAGATCCCAAACATTGTAATTAAATAGCTCGAAGGCAAAGGCCAAAGTGCCCAAGGTCGCGAAGGTACCCTTCTTAAAGGGTTGCTAAGCACCTACTGCCATAAGTTAGAAAAATTCGCGAAAAAGATGAAAAACGTCTAAGGCAAGGTTCATGAAACCCGATGGCCCAACGTGAATCAATCAAAGTGCAGTTCGCTGTCCTAAGTGGTCTAAGACGAGCAATTTGCAGCCCTAAGTGACATAAGACGAAGAATACGCACTCACAAAACAGAGGTACAATTCGTAGTCGTAAGCGACGTAAAACGAACGATTCGCTTCTCAAAGTAGAATAAGACGAACAGTTAAGTACCCATAAAATAAATAAAAACGAGCTATTTTGAAAATTATAACGTAAAAGTGCAAAAATGAAGTGCAAAGAGTTGGACAAAAAATGTTCGGTTTCTATTCAAAAGACACTTAGGAAATTTTCAAGGCTGGAATACTTGAAAAATCCTAAGTGTTCGAAGTGTTGCTAGCCAAAAAGGCCGACTAGCTAGCCATCTTTGAACTACAAAAAGCTCCTTCTGGGCGAGCTGCACGTGCCCGACGAGCTGCATCTACTTAAACAAAAATAAAAGACTACAAAAAAGAGCTTCTTCTAGGCGAGCTATGGAGCCTGGCGACCTACTACAAGTTGAGAAATAAAAGGGCTAATCTAAGAAAGCAAGAAAAAGCTCAGGCATTCGGAGCAGCGGGAGGGGCATCAGCAGGCACATCGCGGGAGCCAGGGGCGACCGGGTCGGAAGGGAGAGAGAGCTCGGCCTCGGTAGTAATGTTGCCAGTAAGCTCGGTGGTGTCGAACTCACTAAGATTCAGCACAGCGTCCCCACAAGCTTCCTGGAGCTGTGCGACAGTGAGTGGAACCCGCCCCTCCTCCTCATTAGCGACCTCCTCTTCGCCAAGGTTCAGCTACGGCACCTCAACCGTCTTGATGACTTGAAAGCGGGCCCGCACGAAGTTGAGAGGGATGCCGAGCTCTGGGAGGTCGCCGATGTCCAGCTCGGCACCGTCCGGGAAGGGAACCTGGTCCAAGCAAGCCTTGAAGTCGCCCACAACCGCCTCGACCTCATCATCCTTATGAGCTCGAGCCCACCAGAGAGTTCGCAAAACCTCGGCATAACATTGGACGCATCCTTTGTCAGAGGCCTCGGCCTTCACGGCCGCCAGATCCGGCGAGGAAGATGCATTGTTCCGCAGCTCGGCAACCTCGTTGGCTTTCACCTCCAGCTCGCCCCTCAGCCTTTCACACTCGGCGTTGGAGCTCTTCACCAGGCCCCGCTGCAGTGCGAGGTCCTTCTTGGTAACCTTGTGATTGCCGACCTCCTGGGCGAGCTGGGCGGCGAGCTCATCTTCCTTGGCTTTTATTCTAGCCTCTGTCTCCTGCTCAAGCCTGGCGAGCTTGTGTTGGAGGCCAGCGAGCTGCTGCAAAGCACTTTGCTCGGTAGCCAGGGACGCCTCGGCTCTCTCCTCGGCGAGCTGCGCCTGTTTCTTGGCCTTATCAGCGGTGTCCGCCAAGGCCAGCATCCTCTTATTTCTGTCGGAGCGACCTACCTCCAGCTCGGCGACCTGCTCCAAAGCCTTCTGGTTGGCGAGCATTAATCTACTCGCATGGTGAGCCGAGAGGAGGAGGTTCTCCTTCAGGTCCTGGCTATTGATGGTCGCCACCAGCAGAGCTGTCCAATGCCTCGTCATCTCGCTCACAATGTTCCGGACTAGGCCCGGATGGAGGCTCCGCATCAACGTCAGTGAGCGAGATCGCTTGAAGGCATGAAGAGCCTCATGACGATTGGGGTGAGCGATGGGAGCATAACTGCGAGGTCAGAACAGTTGAAAAATGTTAGAAAAACGAGAGATAATAAGTGATGAAGATCGACAGGGCGAGCTACTTACTGAGCTCGGTCGGGGTCCCAACCAAGGAGCGTGTCATCGTTAGTTTGCACCCCGAATGGAGATGGCGAGGGGGCGAGCTGCGGATAGGCGTGGCCGCCAACGGGGCAGTGGATTGAGCAGAACCTCCCTGCCCGGACCTCGCCGAGGCCCTCTCAGCTCGGTCGGAGTCCTCATCAACCAGGCCAGTATACCTAGTCCTCTTGCGAGCTGGGGGATCCTCATCGCCTGCTCGGGATCCTTCGCCTTTATGGGGCCCCTTTTTCCCTCAACCTCGCTCGGAGGAGGCGACAGCTCGCCCTCCACCTCGGCTGGTCCGAGCGACCTCCGCAACCTTAGACTTGGGCATCTCGGGGGCCTTGGTCTTTTCCTTCTGGGTCCCCGACCCTCCTACCTCGGCCTTCTTAGAGGCGAGCTCTGCTTCCTTCCTCGCCTCCAATGCGAGCACAGACGGCGGGGCGAGTCTGTTGGGGGGAGGTGGGCCCATTTCAAAGCGTTCTTTAACAAGTTGATAGGCCTCGGGGACCTCGGCGATTGGAATAGCGACGAAGCTACCACCTGCACAAAAATTGAAAATATCAGCATCTCGGGCGAGCTACCCCCCCTATGGGCGAGCTCCGAAGAGTTGTGAACGTAGGAGCTCGGGACCTTGAATGTCGAGGTGGTGCGGCAAAGTGAGAAGCCCGGTGAGCCTAAGGTAATGATGCTGACACAGATGGGCGATCTGTCTGTCCTTCTCGCTCCTCAGACAACAAATGGCCCGCACCACGTCGAACTCGACCGAGACCCTGGGCTTGCCCCGGCTAGACTTGTGGCGCTTCGGAACTGCAAAAAGAAAGAAAAATTGAATTAGTAAATCTAATTCAACCCACACACACCGAATCAAGCGACCTACTGCTCGCTTCCCCGTATCCCTCCGGAGTGGGAATATGGTCACCCCGCCCGTGGAATGTGTTCGAAGCTCGCCAATCTCCACCAATGAAGAAAAACTGCTCCTTCCAGTAGCAGATTTTGTTCGGCAGATCCCCAAGAAATTTCTCTCCCGGGCGAGCTTTCAAATAGTAATAGCCCACGCCATCCTTCGTCTGCTTGGTTACGGCGAAGAGCTCGCCCAGGTCCGCTGAGGTCATCGCATTCTCGTAGCCCTCCAACCCAAAGATGGACAAGGTGGCGAGAAGGTTGCTCCACCCGTTCGGAGTAAGCTGGGTCATGGCCAGATTGTTGTCAGCGAGGAACTGACCAATAGTTGGGTGCAACGGCAAGGTAAGCCCGGCCCTGAGGATATCGACTTTGAGGGCAGTCAACCCCTCGAGAGGTGCGTCGGCCCGCTCATTCTTTACTGGAGCATACATGAAGATGTCGAGCGGGACGCGGTACTTCATGCGTATGATGGGCAGGTCGCATTCGTCAATGACACTCATCACCCTGCCGGCCTTGTATTCGGATGGGGCGACCTTCTCTAGGTCGGCGGGGAGCGCTCGAGCTGGACAGGGGAAGCTCGCCGCATGCTCGGCGACATACTCATCCCAGTCGAAGGGATGGACGACCGTGGCAGGGACCTGATATTCAACCAGCTGGGGCTCTGGGAAGTCGATGCGATGAAACTATTCGAGCGTAACTGGTTCTAGCTCGCCTTCCTCCTCGCCCTCATCAACGACCTCAGCACCGACCTCGGCGGCGTCCTCACCAGCCTCCGCAGATTCGTCGTCACCACTGACTACTCTTTCCTTGGGGGCGACCTCATCGCCTTCCTCCCATACCTCCGAGTCAGTTTGGACATCGCCGAGTAGCTCGCCGGAGTCCGGGCGAACTATCGAGTTCACCTCGGAGCTAGAGCCGACGTCCACATAAGAAATCCGAGGAGGAGGCTCATCCTCAATTATTGGTTGTTTTTCGGGGTTTCGGTCCGACAAGGTCCTACTCGAAGAATGTGTCGACATTGCCTCAGAGAAGTCCAAAGGGTTTTCAGCACAATCCAAGAATCCAAAGTCACGGTACGGTATCGTTCAGGGAGTCCGAAGAAACGAAAGAAAAATCAAGTAAAAGACAGAAGAAAAGGGAAGAAAGATCGAATCCTACCTTGAAGAGCCTTCGAAAATCCATCGAACGCAAGAAAAATCGGTCGCCGGGAAAGCTCTGAGAATTCGAAAATGCAGAAAGTGGGAAAATGAATCCACTTCCGCCTATTTATAGACGCCGGGGCGAGGTGTGATATCCAAGGAGTCCAGGGACCTTTTTGCAAGGAATTTGAAAAGCTGACATGATGGGCGCGGGAAACCACGCCTAAAAAGGCGTGCACTATGCCTGGATTCCCGCATCACATCGGCTGGGACAACCGCCACATTGGAGCTCGCCCATCAGCTCGCCATTCACCCGAATGTAGTTCGCCGAGGTTCGATCTATCGTCCGCGAATATAAGCCAGCTCGCTCACACATTGGGTAAACCATGATGTACGCGAGCTGGGGGGCAAAATGTTGACATGGCGAACTAATACACCTAGCCCCAAAATAATCACCAAGGTTTGACAGGTCGCCAGGGCTCACCCAGACCCGTAGAAGGCCGGAGCTCGCCCACACGGGGGCAGCTCGCCCACGCAGCTCGTCCAAAGGAGCTCGCCTTTAGCCCCACAAGGACCTCGCCGAGCTCCGTTACCACGCAGCACCCAGAAGTTCGACAAGGCATCGGAGCTTACCCTATAGCTCGCCTGGGAGCCCGCCTTGTAGCCTGCTAGATCCCGATGGTTGCGCTCTTTTTCCCTCCGTTCGGTTTATCCACAAGGGTAGTTTACGGCGAGATTTTTAATGAGGCCCATCTAGTCTAAGGCATAGTAGTAGGACGAGGCACGAAGTAGGAAGCAGTGTGAGGGACCAAGACGAGGGTAAGGAACCCTCGTCAACACCGGAAGCCATATAGGTTCGTAAGGTGCCGTCTCACACTCGCACACCTATAAATAAGACCTCTCTTGTACTATTTAGACAATTATTATTCATTGAATACATTTCCTACACTCCACTTTCTCTCTCTAAGCCCCCATTCTCTCTCTCTCTCTATATTATCCAAGAACACAAATCATAAGATTATTGTTTGGTAGAATTAATCCGATATAAAGCCACATAAACGAACACGATTAGTAAATTCTATCAACATACTTAATATTCAATTTAAAAAAAAATTGTTCATATAAATTAACTACTCGCCAGAATTAAAATCGTCCCATCCTTCAAGATTCCCACCCTCGGCACCCTCATTTGCACGAGGAAACGTACACACACCGGAACCACGACCCGTACCAGCATTTGCCTCATCATCCAAGTCCTCCAAAAGTGGAATGCCGGTATGTTCGGAAACTTTATTCAACCAAACCTACATCTTCCTTTCTTTTCTCTCTTGCTTGGACAACTTGTCCTTCAACTCTATCACTTCATGTTGCAGATCGATGTTTGGACGAGAGGACATTGAATATGATGATGAGCTCCTGCGGTGCGTCTGACGGACAACCTTACTGTAACCTCCCAACCCTAGTATCTTTCCCCTATTGATTCCGACCAAATCAATATAGATGCGGTCCTCATTAATAGGGGTAGGTGTAGGGTTCTATGGAGCAGGTACGTATCGCTTGTGTCTGAGCCTCATTGAGAGCAGTTCTGAACTTGTTCTGAAATTAAACAAAATAAATTTTAATAGAATAATTAAAATCTATTTACAAGTAAATTCTAATTAGATACTTCTGTGAAGCTCGGTGGTGCGGGAATATGTGGATTTTCCAGTCTCATTCACTGGGTGAAGAAAGGAAAGAGACTCGAAGAGTTTGGGCCTCCGTCCATGCTTTTCCTCCTATAAAAATTAATTATAATAATTTAATTAAATATAATAATTAATTATAAATTAAGAATTATAAATCGAAATACTTACAAAGGCGAGCCCGTGCTCGTAGGCGGTCCGGGAGCCACCCCGATGTATGACGACTCCTTCTCCATTAGGGTTGCTCATCCGATTTTCTCGCGCCTTACGAGCCCTCTCCTGGTGTGCCAGATCACTCCAGTAACCCACCAATCCATCCCAGATCACCCGTCCATCATCGTCTTTCACCAAGTCAACCGACTTCCCTGCTATCCACTTTTTCTTAAACTTCGAGACGATTTCCTTCATCCGGCCCTGTGCTCTATTGCACCGTAACTCCTCCACCCTAATATCGTCTGCAGGATTCTAAAAGCATAATTTCTGCAATTCAAACAATTCCCAACAATTAATTACTCAAATGTTAATAATTACTTAAAATATTAATTATTACTCAAACATTAATAATTTTATACCTTAAACTCTTCAAACATCGTTTTCCTCGTGGGCCCATGCACACCAGTCCACGATGCAACTCCATAAGGTCAGATGATCCTCAAAATGCACGTTGTGACGTTCTCAGTCACCGTGTGGCTCGGAAGCAAGCTGGATAAAAATAAATTATATTAGTAATTATTATATAACAATAAAACAAAATAAACTATTAATTTACTTACTGTCCCTCCTTTACTTCAATGAACTATCGGGTCTCATGTAGAGGGTTTTGCCGTGATGAAGATCCGGCAACTGATGACGAAGCTCCGGCCCCATAAGACTGGGAGGGCGGGGACATCAAAAAATCAGGGGCTCTAATCTCTGGTAAAGGGAGGACTCGGGGCCTCCTTCCTCTCCCTCTCCCCTAACCTTCACCCTCAATCTGATCGGGTTGTTGACTTATCTATACCAAATTGTACAAATAAACAATTCAATTTAACGATTCCCAACAATTCAAACACTAATACACTAATACTATAAACAATATACAATAATACAATATATACACTCATACAATATATATCAATATAAAATCTAATACAATAAACACATCATCAATAAACAATCATATATCAATAATAAACAATATACACTACTACTATAAACAATATACACAAATACTATAAACAACATACACTAATACTATAATAATATACAAACAATGCTATAACAATATACCAACAATATATCAACAATATATCAAAAAATAATTAGCGACCGCCTAATTGGTTAAATAATAAATTTGAGACAGTTTTTCGGCGGTCGCAAAATTTAAAATGTACTTAGGTCGCAATTTTTCTAAACTTTACAAAAATACGAAAATGGTCGCAAAAGCGGTCGCTAATGTTATTTTAGCGACCGCTTTATTGGCGGTCGCTAAATGCCGCATTTTTTGTAGTGTTGTGTGCCAAGTTGTGGTATATTGTGACGCAAAAATTTGTGGAGGCCGTGTTTCATCGCCACCTCGCAAGTTTCTCCTTGTCCACATTGACGGCACGGAATCGGGTCAGCTTACCCGAATCAAAATTCGGGTAGGACGAGTAGAACTCTTGTCCGATCATCAATTTCAAGAAAGTGTCGCCGAGATATTCGAAGCGCAGCCTTCTTCATATGAATGATGTGTGAAGGCTTGCTGCAAGGAATTCGGGTCACTGAACGTGTACCTGGTCATCTTTTCTATATCCTCGACCCGTTTGAGATTTTCTTCGTCCTCCTTGACCCGATTGTGATCTTGTTCCGGTGGGTCTTGAATTTTCATTGTCATATGTCAATTGAAATAAATGCTTGGTGATGATCTTCTATTTTCACCATGGTCGCGGGAGATGTTTTTTCTTTTACATATAACAAGAATTTGATGACTTATAACTTATAAGTAGGATATATATGACTTATGAGGGACAATAACGTGGTGTATATATAAGTAGGATATATATATATATATATATATATATATATATATATATATATATATATATTTTGGTCCCAAATAGACAATAACAGGTGTATGGGGGGAATACACATGTAAGTACAGATTTTTAAAGAATAGTTTTTACAGCAGATTTTAACAGCACATGCTACTTGTTTAAAGTATCAGTGGACTTGAAGGTCCCCTGATAAGTGACCTGTGGGTTTGATCAAAGTTTTAGTTGTGCAGCGGATTTAATTCAAAAACTCTTGAAGTTGTTAACTCACACAAAATGATTAAAGCACACAGGGGATTTATAGTGGTTCGAAGTTAAACTCTCCTACATCCACTTTTCCTGATTTAACATGAGAATTCCTTAATCACAGGAATTCCTTGTTTTACAGTGCCAAGGTGCACTGATCAAGAGCAGCTTCTCTTGATCTCTAGGATTTTTCACTGAGTCCTAGTCCTCTCTAGATTTCAGACTGAGACACTCCTCAGCTTACTTTCCTTCAACTAACAGCCTTGAACCTATTTCAGTTTAAGGGCTTGAGTTTTCCAACTAAGGTTGAGATCACCCTTTACAGTGATGAACATATCTATATTGAGTTATCTCAGTAGGCTTCTAGAAATATTACAATGTAAGCCTAAATACAAGGTTGAGCTCTAAACAATGTTGGCACTTGGGAAACTAGAGTGATTTCGAGTGCTTGAGAATATAATGAACGTTGGAGAGCTATCAAATTTTCAGATGAGCTTGATAGTTTTCCCGTGTTTAGCTTCTTCTTCAACTCTTGTATTTATAGACTTAATTTGAAAGACTATCCGTTGGAGAGATAGTTTCAAATTAAGCTATTTTGGTGTTCCAACGTTCTTCAGGATCTTTCTCAGATTTTGGAGTGGTCAAATCTGTGAAATGTTGTAGTCCAACGTTCTTCAAGATCTTCTTCAGATTTCGGATGGTCAACTCTTAAGCATTAATGGTTGAGAGCTCATTAAATGTCTGCTTAGAGTTAATGCAGCCGCCTTTGAAAAGTGTGTCATCCTATGTTGTTGGTTGCTTCTGATCCTGGTACTGACAGGTCAGTCTTTTGTGTCAGATCCGTACATAGGTGGCAGCTTCTCATTGGTCTGACTTAATTATTCCTCAGTCTAGTCACAACAGTTGCATTTAAGTCATCTGTCTTTTCATCAGGTGACTTGAAACATTCTCTTTGTTGTATTTAACACTTCATTTATGCGTTTGCAACTCCCTTTATTAATGCTGAATAGCATTTAATGAATCAGGTTACTTATCTTCAGGGGAGTCCTTCAGGCTGATTGGACTTGGTCCTCTGAGGTGCATTATTCAGTAAGTGGGTGTATCTGCTACTCCTTCATCAGGCTAGTCTAAACACATCAGGCTAGTTTTAACTTAAGTAGTCTGTTTTACATTAACTTATTTTCCAAGCTTTTATTATAGCCTCCTAACATTTTGGACTAGATTTCTAAGTCTTAGAAATACATTGACATATCAGGGGGTCTTTGGGACTTTATCAAAACATTTTATAAGTCATTTCCCAACAATATATATATATATATATATTGTCTAATCTTCTTTTATTTTTTTTCCTTATATATTGACAAAGTATATAACCCTTGTACGAATGTCTTGTGGATATGGAAATATATATTTCGAGAAGTTTGTTGCTAAACTAGTTACATCATATGATCCTCTATAAGATTTTACTACTGGTAAAATCATGTGTTAACTAATTTTGGATTTGTTTTAATTTTGCATAATTAATTATGAGTATATTTTATATGAAAAAGATTCATATAAAACTATCATGAAATAATTTTAAATATTATATGTTTAATTAGGAGTATTAAAAATCTCATTAAGAAATTTGGAGTCAATAAAATTTATAATAATTACAATATAATACCATTGGTCAGATTTTATATATTTCTAATGATATTTTAAGTACTCCGATCAAATGTTTGATATTATACAAGTGTTTCACGATAATTTTACCATAAACTATTTTCATATAATAATTTACCTTCAAATATTTATTTTTAAGAGAATATTATTTAGATTTTTCAGGCATGGGGAAATATATAATAATATTCAGATTTCAAGTGCTGGAAAAATATATCATAATATTCAGACGTTAATAGTATAATATTTTAAATTTTTAGTTTTATATAAATAACGGGAGGGGAATGAGATGAGAAGTTACGGCCGAAATAAATATAGGTTAGTGTTTATTTGTTATTTGATTTTTTTACTTTTTATATTTCAGTTATTCTTTATTGTTAGAAATATTTACCTAGAGTACAATTCTTAGAACATATTCTCCAATGGATACGCCAAAAATCTCATCTGTCCTATCAATATAATTTATATCATATAATTATAATTTAGGTGTCAAATTTGTACTGCCTCACACTTATATATATATATGTATATATTAATATTTATATTCACGAATTTTGAGGTATAAAATAAAAATTTTGGATCTTGTCATAACTCTTCTTTTTCGAATTTAGAAGAGTTTTCAAGTTCACAATATAATCAAAATTCTCAGTTTTCTCCAAATCTTAATGAAGTTCCTATCTCTGAATCCTTCGAAACATCACAAAATATCTCCAAAATTCTGTTCCAAGAAAATTTACCGACAAGCAAAAATAAAAAAAGGGACTAATGTCCCTTTGTGTGTGAAAAATGATATAACTCTAATGACATATGGTGTTAAGTTAGTGGAGATGGTGTACGTGGTAAAAATCAGAAGATTGTCTTATTGTGGAAACAAGTTCATGATATGTATCATGAAGCTCATCAAGAAGATCCAAATGAGATAAATGACAGAAATGTAGAGTCAATAAAAGGTCGATGGAAATGACTTAATGAAAATGCAAACAAGTGGATTGCTGCTTACAAGGAAGCATATCGCCGAAAAATTATGATGGCTTGTATTATCATGCACAATATGATAGTAGAGGATAAACGAGACACGTACCAAAATTACTATGATCCCACATAATTTTTTATGGACAATCCCACTAATGATGATCAACGTTTTCAATACTCTACTAATCGCATTGCAAGTTTGTCCACTTATATGGCTAATAGAGAACAACTTCGTAATAGAGATGCTCATATCGCTTTGAGGAACAACTTAATTGAGCATATATGGCAAAAATTTGGTCATCAAGACTAAATATGCATTTTTTATTTTTTGTATTTGTAATTTAATATTACATGTATTTGTATGTATTTCATTTATTTATTTTTAATTTTGTATAAATATTTCATGTAATTGTATGTTGTTTGTTTATTAATTTTTAATTTTGTATTTTTAAAAATTTTGTAATTTTAAATTCGGTGCCTTGTCCGTTTGATCACCGGTCCAGTTATGAAAACACTGCTTTCAACCTAGTGCAAAGTTTAAAATATTTTAAAAATCACAAATTTTTGTATTCACTCAAGTGCATGACATACACTTAGTTAGAATTTAAATTTTGTCCATAAGTATATAAAACGTTTGGGGTATTATTAATTATTGTTTAAGATATTATTGAATACTATTTGGGAGATATTATTGATTATCACTTGGGGTATTGAAGTATTGTTAATTATTGCTTGGGTATTACTGATTCAAACACATAGTACACACCGAATTGTATATATTTTTATAATTAATTTTCAAAATTCAAATGTACGTCATGCACTTGATTGCATACAGAATCACTCTTCAAGAATGTGTATGGAATGTGTATGTCCAAAATTCAATAGATTTAATCTAACAACATTATCAATTAATGTTAAAATTGTAACAATTCATTGAACTATATTATCATCCTCAGAAGTGTCATCAAGATTTTCCATAATAAGATTACACACAATGAATGCTGCTCTATTTTTAGCAACAGCCTTCTTATCATTACATTTTGCTTTGCCCACAAATTTATTATCTACGATGAACTCAAACTCTCCCGTTTCGTCCCACAAGTCTCTGCACGTGATTGTCAACTTCTTTTTATCACACATTTCGTGTAATAATGTCACTGGATGTACGGGCAAAATTTCTGGGGTGATTATGGGTTCCAACAAATTCTTTGTTACCTGCAATATATTTCATCAGGACAAAACTTGTATGAATCCGAGTTCATCAATTATCACTGTCATGTGTATATACTATTATTGTTATATATATTTATTATCACTGTTATGCATACATTTTATCATTGTCAAAATATCAAGTGTATTTTTATAACAGTGATAATATGTATAAATTACAGTGATAGTGATTATACATAACAATGATACGAGTTTCATTAATTATATATCCAAGTAAATAAAATAGGATAATATTATACTTTTTATTTAGGCCAATAATTTTTTCTTTCTCAATCCGTTTTCACTTTTTGAAGTTGGTATTGAAAATTTATTGTGTTCGCGATCTGGATTAATTTTAAGAAGATCTGTAAAATTATTTTATAAACATAATATTTAATTATTCTATGTTCTTGTTATTTTGATTTAATTAAATATTTTTTAGATTACTTACTATGCATTTACTAATTAAATTTGAGCTGTAATTCATTATTATTTAGTTTAATATGAATTAAAATTATTATTGAGGATTATTTCTTAGAAAAGAGTATGACCATTTTGAAAAGGTGATGTAGCGACAAGTCGGCTTATTATCAGTAATTAGAAAAATCAAACATGATAAAATTAAATTTGAAAAAGTGGGTATGTCTTTGACTTAAATAATAAATTGATAGTGCCAGAATATAAATGGCGCATTTAGTAATAAATTGTAAATTTTAAAGTGGATTCATTTTATTCCCAAGACCTTTTTTAATATATATATATATATATATTAAATTAAATTAATTAATGAAACTCGATTTAATTTGATGAGTACCTTCCATGTTGTGTCGATGTTGGAGTTGGAATCGAAAAAAATAGCTCCAATTAGGGACTCGGCTATATCTGCAAGCACCTTTGGTGCCACAATTAGTCCCGATGAATGCAATGGATATTCCACCATTGATTCTCTAAAATTTTCAATCTGCAAACCACAAATAACCATAGACCAATCGTAATTAGAAATTAAAGTGTACATCAATTATTACGGTTATGTATATATTCTAAGGTTGTAGAAGTTGGAAATTACTAATCGGTAATCGGTAATCGGAAGCTTTTTTACCGGCTAACGCTTAGGGCCGCCTATTTCTTTTTCTATTATTTTAAAAAAAAAATATATATAAAAATATAAAATTTGGGCCGCCTAAATCCGGAAATGCCTAGAATTGCCGATTTTGCAGAAATCGGGTCGGTAAGAGGCTACTTAGCGTTTAGGCCGATTTCTGCATCACTGATCAATGTTAAAAAATTAAATATATTTTTATAATAGTGATAGCATATATGAAAAACAGTAATAATAATTACATATAACAGTGATACGAGTTCATGTGAACTCGAATTTACAAGAGACTCACCCTTAGTAGTATATATGCTCGATAAAAATTTATATTGTGAGGCTTCAATCCAATTATATTTTAAATATAAAATATGACTCAAATATTAAAGCAAAATATTGTTTCGCATATGAAACGACCCACATCTATTTGCTATTAAATATACATAAATGCTTATCAATTATTCTCTATATATGGAAAATTTAAAATTAAAAACCGCGAAAAAGAAATTTGGAAAGGAGAACAAAAATCAATTATAATTCCTTAAATCTACGGCGACTGACCAATCATAACTCATTCCCAATTTAATTTTGAATTTACTCAAAAATCCATTAAATTTGACTTTATAATGTGAATCCAACACACTAAAAAATGTCATAAATAAAATAAAATAATGGACTTACTTGCGTGCCAAGTTGTGGTATATTGTGACGCAAAAATTTGTGGAGGCCGTGTTTCATCGCCACCCTCGCAAGTTTCTCCGTGTCCACATTGACGGCACGGAGTCGGGTCAGCCTACCCGGATCAAAATCCGGGTAGGACGAGTAGAACTCTTGCGCGATCATCAATTTCAAGAAAGCGTCGCCAAGATATTCGAAGCGCTCGAAAGAAGCGCAGCCTTCTTCATATGAATGATGTGTGAAGGCTTGCTGCAAGGAATTCGGGTCACGGAACTTGTACCCGGTCATCTTTTCTATATCCTCGACCCGTTTACGATTTTCTTCGTAGTTTTGCTTTGGCTCCTTGACCCGATTGTGATCTTGTTCGGGTGGGTCTTGGATTTTCATGGTCATGATGCCAATTGAAATAAATGCTTGATGATGATCTTCTATTTTCACCATCGTCGTGGGAGTTTTTTTTTCTTTTTGCAAACTTTATAACTAGGATATGAAAGCTGAAGATCACGTAGATTTATATATATATATATATATGTGTGTGTGTGTGTGTGTGTTGTATGGGCCTATATATCTTCTTTTTTTTTCTTTCCTTAATTATTATTATAGTATTTCTCTCTCTGAGAAATTGGTGATTAATTCGACGTTGTAGGAATGTTAATTTTCATATTGATATGAAAATATAAATCACGAAATTTTAAGTTGTTTGTTGCTTAAATTAGTTACATCACATAATCCTCTAACTAATTTTGGATTTGTTTTAATTTTGCATAAATAGTTATGGGTATATTTTATACTAAAAAAAATTTATGATAAACTTATCATGAAATAATTTTAAAACATCAGGAGTACTAAAAATCTTATTAGGATTTGGGGTCAATAAAATCTACAACAATGACCCAAGATTTTACATATTTCTAATGATATTTTAAATACTACTTGATACTTTAAGACTGTTTCATGATAATTTTATCGTAAATTATTTTCATATTATAATAATTTACCTTCGAATGTATATTTTTAAGAGAATATTATTTATATTTTTCAGGCATGGGGAAATATATCATAATATTCAGATTTCAAGTGCTGGAAAAATATATCATAATATTCAGACGTTAATAGTATAATATTTTAAAACTTTAGTTTATATAAATATGATCGTAATTTTTTTATTTTATTTTAGATACATTATTAATGTTTTCATGTTGATTATACACAAAAATATTTTTGTTACAAAGTGTGTTGATAGAATTTACTAATGGTGTTCTTTATGTGGCTATTATAACGTATTAATTCTACCAAACAATAATCTAAGATTTGTGTTCTTAGTGTTCTTGAAGGAATAATATAGAGAGAGAAAATGGAGAGTTTAGAGAGAGAAAGTAAATATTGTGTTATGATTGAATTGTATTCCCTTCTGTGAATAGTACAAGAGACCTTATTTATAGGTGTGCAAGTGTGAGGTGGCACCTTGTGAGCCTATATGGCTTCCGATGTTGACGAAGGTCTGTAACCTTCGTCTTAATCCCTCACAATGCTCCCTTTATAATGCTCTATGCTATTACACATACATATCCTACTTATG
>JAPKLY010000273.1:295840-375259 GCA_026898435.1 Prunella vulgaris | reverse complement strand
ATAATAATAATAATAATAATAATAGTAATAATAATAATAATAATAATGAAAATGATGTAACTAACAAATAATATAAGTAAGAGTAAGAGAGTAATACTAGTAATAGTAGTAATTTAAAAAATATACAAATAATACTAATAATAATATAACTTAAATTAAAAATAATAATTACTAGTAGTAAATAATAATTACTAATTACTAACTAGTAACTAGTACTAGTAGTAAATTAAGAAGACTAAAAGTAGTGTATATACTACTTAGTAGTAGTAAATAATATTACTAATTACTAACTAGCAACTTGTACTAGTAGTAATTGTAAAAAAAATACTAATAATATTACTAAACAGTAATATAACTAAAAACTAAAAATTCGAGAGAGAAGAGGAATAGAATAGATGCTACTAATTTGAGAGTATTAAAAGAGAAGACTACAAATTACTAACTAGTAACTAGTACTAGTAGCAATTTAAGAAAAAATATAAATAATGCTAATAATACTACTATATTGAGTTGAGACTTGAGAGCTTGAGAATTGAGAGAATTGAGAGATTGAGAGAATTGGTGTGGGAAAAAAATAGTTGATCAACTCCCCTATTTATAGGCAAAATTAAAAAAAAAAAAAAAAACCGAAAACCGCCGGTTCCGGTTTGAACCGGCGGTTCAACAAACGCTCCCTTTAATCTGGTCCGTCGATCTGTAACAGACACTAAATTTTCACCGTCGGATCAAAATTTGAAATTAAAAAAAAAAACCGCCAAAACCGCCGGTTCGGGCGGTTCGAACCGTGAACCGCCGGTTAACCATGAACATCCGGTTAACCGTGAACCGCCCGAACCGCCGGTTTTTGGGCATTTGAACCATAACCGGCCCGTTAGTATAGCGGTTACGGTCCGGTTCAAAAAACCGGCGGTTCCGAACCGCCGAACCGCCGGTTCCGGTTTTTTTGCACACCTCTAGGTGGGGGGGGTGTTGGGGAGGAAATAACATGGCGTGCGTGTGTGCTTGGAATATAGGTTGGGCGCGTGAGTTTTTAATTTATTTTAAGTTATTTTTGAAAATTTCTATATAAGTTTTTGTCAAAGTAGAGGTCAATGAAATTTAAATATTGATTTTAACTTTTGATATACCTGATGAATATTTTGATACATTAAAATAATTTCATGATAAGTTTATCATGAACTATTTTTACACAATACATACTCATAATATATTAGTAAGTCGAATTATAAAATACCAGAATTTTTGAGTAGGCATTGTGTGAATAGTTTATGATAAACTTATCATGATATTGTTTTAAAGTATCAAATATTTGATCAAGTGCATCAAAATATTCATCAGGTGTATCAAAAATTATGGTCAATAAAATCTATAACAATTATAACATAATATCATTAATCCTAATTTTTTATATTTTTTTATACACTTGACTATACATCTGATGAGATTTTTTATACATCCGGTGTATCAAAACTTTGCCGAATTTTTTAGAGTCAATCAAGAAACGACAAAAGTAATGCATAATGCTAGACGAATAGTAAGGTGTGCAGTGATTTGGGAAAAGAAATCCTCCAATAATACATGATCAAAATAAATTTCCACCAACTTTTTCCAGGAAATTGAAACCAGATAGGCCAAGGACAAAAGTTATTGTGTGCGAGGATGAAAATATTCCTATATTTCCTCAATATGTTCACGATATATCTATTTTTTATAGCCACCGATATCGATATTGGGTAGAAACGATATTTCCATAATATTCATTAAAAAAATAAAAAATATCGATAAATATCGGCCTGTAATATCGATATCGCTTATTTTTTTCACAAATTAAACCAAATATCATTAGATATCGAGTAAATATCGAAAGATATCGAGAAAATATCGATGAATTTCAGGAAAAACTCCAAAAAAATAGTGTATGTATATAAATTTGTCATAACTGTAAATATTTTTAAATTCTTTTGTTAAATATATGTATTAAATGTTTGCTATTAAATATTTTATAAATTTTTAATTTACCAATATCGATATATCCATCGATATTTCTATAAATTTAAGACCTCGATATTTCCATTGATACTGTTTTCAACCTTCATTGTGTGTATTTATAGTTGAAATAACACTATCATGACTAGTCTTTGGTGAAGTGCATTGGTGATCATGCTACTGATTCAATTGGTCAGAACCGACCCAACACTCTCTTATGAAATCGTTTTAAATTAATCAAGAAGATAAAAGAAAATTGATTAATGGAAAAGTATTATATAAATAAGTTTTATAATATGAATACTTTGTGATACAAGATTTATATTTATAAATTTATTATTTATGTCCTGATACAATACTCACTCTTGATTAATTGGTAAATACATCTCACACAATAATTTGCCTACCTCGACCAAAAAATAAATATAAATCAAGCAGGATATATAAAAGAAACAAATGCAACTAAAATGACAGAAGAAAAAGAAAACAATTTACCGGTTAAATTTATTTAATTTGTTGATAAATAATATTGGATCCTACAATACAAACTATTCAATAAGACCTCATTTGGTTCATTAGATAAGCTAAGATAAATTAAATTATCTTATCTAATTTGATGTTTGGTTTTAATGGACAAAAGCTCAAGATTAATAAAAAGCCCAAAACTAAAATTCAATTATCTTATGAATGGAAGATAATATTATCTTAGGGAAAATGTATGATAATAATCCATTATTTTTATTTTTACTAAAATACTCCCCTTATATTGAAATGGAGAACCATTATTCACTTTATTTTTGTTTATGATATAGAGGGCAAAATTGTCAATTGCATATGTTTTTATTATTAATCTTAAAATTCAAACATTCAAAATAAAATTATCTTACACTACTAATTATCTTAATTCATCAATCCAAATATACTATTTAACTCCTTGATAATAATCTATAGATTATAATCTTATCTAATCTATCTTGAATTATTTATCTTATCCATTGAACCAAATGAACCCTAAGAGGACAGTTATAACCAGAATAACAGCCTTTGACGTTGATGTAGAGATTTAGCATCACCATCTTCTACAGAAAAATAATATGCAATAAACAAAAATGAACATCATGACTCGATGATACTGGATATACTTCTTTAAGCTATAAAAAAGTTGTTGGCAATCTTACTTTAAGTTCTTCTGACTCATTCTTCGTAAAACTTCCTTGTAAGCATCGTTTGCTGCTCTGTTTAACGCGATTTCCTTCTTTTCGTGGCACATCCCTTTTCCTCTGAGGTGATTGTTGACGTAAACTTTGTAAGTTCTTTCTTCCGCCCATAGATCCACAAGTTTGACCTTGAGCTTGTGTTTTTGACATATTTCGAAAAGCTTCTTCACTGGGTTTTTCTCAAGCATTTCAGGGGTAATTATGGGTTTCAGTAGATCACTGGCTATCTGCACACACCCCAAAAATAATAATGTAAGGTGTCAATCAGAATGTACGTGATCATAAGAAGTCTTAACAGGCAAGAGACATTACCATATTCATTCATGTGTACATTCATTTGATGAAGATAGCCAAAAAATCATAGTTTACAACTCACATTGTATCACTATTTCCATTATATATAGAGACATTATTTTAGGTCATTCGTAAGTTAGCAGCAAATCGAAATTCGTACAGACAGGTGACAAGTAAAAAGAGCCAAGAAAAGAAAGCGACGATACAAAATGGTTAAGAATAATCTCACCTCCCACGTTGTATCAATTGAATAATTGCTGTCAACGAAAACAGCACCAACAGTGGATTCGACAACATCAGCAAGAACTTTTGGAGCATTAAGCAAACCATGTGAATGTAATGGATGTTTAGGCAGAGCATCAATAAAAGCCTGGATCTGCAATCGTAATTAAGCTTAAAACACGGGATAACATATTTAGAAACAACTAATAGTGGGAAATGAAGAAGCCAAACGAAAATGTTACTATTTAGATTCATACACAAAGACATTGCTGGTTGGCAATTAATAATATCTATGATACAGAGCACTGATCTAACCTTGGATTAGAATAGATTAGGTGATACATTCTGTTAAGAAAACAAAAAGGACTACAAACTTATGATAAATACAATACCATATCATTCTCCAAACAAACTAATCACTCAATAACTCACGTACGTACTTGTCTTCTAAGGATTGGAGTGTTAAGACGAATATATCTGTGAAAGTTATGGTGGACAGCTACACGTGCAAGCTTCTCCGTATCAACATTGGAAGCACGAAGTGGTGTCAATAGCCCGGGTGGAAGATCCGGGTACAGGGCGAACTGTTCCTTTGTGATTAAAAGATTAAGCACTGAGTCACCAACGTACTCAAGACGTTCATACGACACACAATCCCTACGATATGATGGATGTGTAAATGCTTGATTCAGTAAGGTACGGTTATTGAAATTGTAGCCTATTATCTTCTCGACTTCTTCAAGACTTTGTAACGAGCCTTCCACCCGTGACGAATCTAAACTTAACTTTGCATTTTCTTTGAAGCCATTAAGGTAATTATACAAAATATTTCCTGGCAGAGAAGCAAACATGCCATATAAGGATAAACACACAAACAGAATGCTAATCTTTCAAACAAGATCTAACATGTATATGCAGATAGCATCAAGATTTAGCTCAAAAATCGATCGATATTCTGTAATAAGTACTAGCTAGCATATCAATCATCAACTTCCGCAGCATTAAAATGTAGAACAAGCGAGAAATTCAGCTAACACTTTTCAGCAGATTATTTCAATCAAGAAATACATAGCTATTTCTCTACATTGTTGCAAGATGGAACTTCGGAGAAGTTCATAATCAGATTAGATTTTGCAAACATACACTCGATTAAAGAAGGAACCACGCATGAATAGAAGCATACCGAATCTACGGAGGCGTCGAGGGGCGACCCAATTTTTGGCAGGAAAAAGCAAAGATTCCCACAATGAACCCATTTCGATCTGAATGATTAATTAGTGTTACAATTCAATCATCTTCAATCCAATTGTAGCCCTAATTGAAATCCCTAAATTGGTTGCCATTTGAACTGAGAAGGGGAACCGATACGCTGGTGTTGCCATGTTGTTTCATTGTTTAGCGCTCAACTAAAACGGCGTCGTTATGCGAGGCAAAGGGTTTGTGTTGTCTTGCTTAAAATTCTGTATAAAATATGATTTTTTTGTCCTCTAAAATAGGATAAATTCTGTATAAAATATGTTTTTTATAATAAAATAAATGTGAAAATATAATTTTTTGTCCGATTTTGTTGATTTTATTTTTACTCGTGTTAATTTTAATTTTTTTTATTTTATCATGTAATTTTAAAAAATAGTTTTTAAGTTTTCAAACCAACTGCTGACCGCTTTTCGATGACAGTCTTTATAAAAATATACTCCCTCCGTCTTTCTATAAGTTGCTCATGTTGCCATTTTCGTCCGTCTTTCTATAAGTTGCTCATTGCTTTTTTACCTTTTTTGGAAACTACTATTCACTTCTTTATTATTATTTTCAATATTTTTTATACTATTTTCATTACTTTTTCACTTTTCTCCATCACATCACTCATACTTTTTCACTTTTTCTATCACATCACTTATACTTTTTCACTTTTTTCATCACATCACTTATACTTTTTCACTTTTACCTTAATTCGTGTGCCCAAAAGCAACGAGCAACATATACAAAGACGGAGGGAGTATATGTTACATCAGTAAAAATCGAAAGAGTTATCTACAATAACCAGTTTGAAAAATATCTAAGCTTTGCACCTACATATCAGTAAACAACTCCTTGTAAAGTATAAATTAAGGTAGTGTTTTGTTTAAGGGACTAAATAATCAGTTTCGCTAAAAAAAGATTAAATAATCTTGTTTTAGCGGATCTTGTTTTAATGGGAGTGATTATTTAGTCCCTTAAACAAAACACACTATTATTTAAAAGAACAAATCACATGTAAATTTTAGCATTATTTTCACACTTATCTTATTTATATATTCTACAACTGCTTTCGTACTTTAAAAGAGAAAATATAACATTCACAAAAATCAATAAAATACACATTTTTTATTTTATTATAATCCACATTCATAAAAGAAAAGTGTAATCCCCTGCTACAAAAGTAGTTTTGGGAATAAATATGACTGAAAGATCCTAGCCCCATTTAGATACAAATTCATCTCTAGCAACTCTTACCTCCATCTTACATTACAACAAAATTGTACATAATTATACGTATCATACACCAGTTTATTTGCATCTACTGATTGATAAATTCGTCTCAAATCAGCAGGAAATTCAATTGATAAGCCCAAATTCGACGGTCACTGCTTGTTACCTCCCAGACATTAGATTTACAAGTCCCTGGTTCCCATAGAAAGCACCCACATCCCAATTATCAGTTGACGACGAGAGCGTCATCAACGCAACCACAATCGACCGCATGCTTGGCCGTAGCTGAGGATTTTCATGTGTACAAGCTCTGGCTAGCTGTGCCACCTGTATCAGCAAAAAACAGATACTTCGTAAGTCAGTCAAACCACAAGGGTAGTTTTGTATTTTGCTCAAGTAACCTGACCTTTAGGACCGAGTCGAGGGGGTAATTATCTCCAAGTCTAGGGTCGATAAGTGTTTTCAGGGCTTCGTGTGAGTCCGGCTCGCTAAGAACTTCTTCAAACTATGCACGAATTGCAAGATCGGGCAGATAATTTAAGCAAAAATCCAAACACTAACCAAGAGAAATTTTAATGGGCAAAATTTTGTGACGAATTGAGAACTTACCATACCCACGAGGCCCCTTGAGTCTGCAGCAGAACCATTTTGCTTAACTATGGCTTCCTTGGCAGAGATCAACTCGAAGATTACAACACCAAAAGCATACACATCTACTTTGGGAGAAACATCTCCATATTGTGCATATCTGAATAATTATTTAGACATACAGAAAAAATATTTTAGCAGAGAGAATATGATACACACTCACACACACATATATTCGTATATATGTATATATATGCAACAGGAGACTTACTCTGGAGGCATGTAACCAAATGTACCCACAAGACGGCCCGTTGGCAGCGAATTACTTCCAACTTCAGTAAGTTTCGTCAAGCCAAAATCTGCAACCTGCAGAATAAATTACACGCTCAAATTATGAAGCAAGTTTTTCTATGTTCAACTACAATCTGAAGTGTTATACAACCTTTGCATGGAAATTCGTGTCTATTAAAATATTTGCTGGTTTGATATCACGATGGATGTAGACAGGAACAGTATGTTCATGGATATATTCGAGACCTCTTGCTGAATCCAGAGCAATTTGAATCCTAGTTGACCAAGGGAGTGGTTCCCTGCCTGGAAAAGTACATGATATAACAAGCAATTTTTGAAATGCCAAATTATATATCTATGCATTTGAATTTAACATATCTGAACCTCGCAGGTGTTGACTTAGGTTTCCATTCTCAATGTATTCATACACGAGGAAAAGAGAGCCCTCAACACAATATCCTATCAGACGCACCTACAACAGAAAGCACGAAGAAATTAGCAAGAGAAAGGCCATTTTACTAAATAAAAAACAATTTCCCCAAGTTCCAGAATGAGAAACCATTTAAGGTCTAGTTTAAGTCATGTTTTAAGAGGTATAAAGAGTACTAGAGAACAAATATTTTAAAAAGTTACCATGGCTGTATTTCATTATTCACAATACAATGTTCTCATAACCGAACCGATGACCAAACCGGACAAGACACCGGTTCACGGTTCAACCGGTTGGACCAGCAGTTCAACCGTTAGCATAATTTATGCCTATTTTTTAATATTCTCTATGTTAAATAAAATAAATATCCACTTATAAAATTAAATAAATTCAATAGAATCATAAAGTAACAACACAAAAGACATAAGAGACAAATAACTCAATCAAAGTATGTTTTCTTTATTTTCTTCTTAGTTCTTCAGCCGTTAGGATTTTTTTTTTTTTTTGGGTGGAAAGTAAGTTTCTAACTTTTGGTTTAATTAGGATTAGGAACACAAATAAAATTAAACAAAAAAACAAGTATTAATATATATATTTTTTAAATAGCCTATTTGACCGGTTCACACTGGTTTTGACTGGTTTTTCTATTCAACCGTGAAAACGGTTTTTAAGGTGCAACCGGACCGGTTCCCGATTCAACCGGCCGGCCCCGTCCAGTTCTGAAAACAGATTCGTGTAAGGCGAAAGGCATAGCTTTTAATGTTAATATATTTACAACTGAGACTGTAGGCAAAAGAATAGCACAACCAACTCGCTTAAAAGTTAATGAGTGATAATGACTATATGATGCAATACCAGGTTGAGGTGATGAACATGGGTCAAAACCTTCAGCTCAGCAAGAAATTCTTTACTAGCTTGCATATCCATTTTCTTAATTGCTGCTTTCTGCATAGGAATGAAACTAGTTGTCAAGGAATCCTTCAACCAGCTGAGAACCAAGGAGTTGTTCAAACCTAATACTAGAACTGCACATCCTTTCTGCTGGGAAAATGAACAAATAATGAAACCACTTACTTCACCTCGAAGCACGGCATAGTAGACAGCACCGAATCCACCTTGACCAATCTTATTTGCAATGCTGAAGTCATCAGTTGCCTTTGCAAGTTCTTCATATGAGAACTCAACAGATTTGTCAACAGTAATGCCTGTAATAACTGGAGACATTCCCTCCCGCGTGCTTCCCGAATCTGGTGCTTTGACACCACTGCCTCCAATATCTAATCAAGGAAATACAGAATGCTAACAAACTTGAATATACACACCCAAACTGCAAATATTCCAAGGACAAAGGAATGATTGATTTCACTAAAGTGTTAAAGTTTTTCACAACCTAAAGTAAAATGAGAACTGTTTTACGTAAGCGTGAAAACATTGACACTAGAATGCCAATATAATAAAGGATTCAAGGGAAGTGCTATGGCCAGCTTGTTGCAACTGACCTTCAGATACTGTTGAGAGCAATTGAAGCTTCTGTGCGTTCTTCCTTCTTTTCAGTACTACATATATACAACCTGCAAATAACAATACTCCAACTATTGTTCCAATGGATATTCCTGCTATGGCTCCACCAGATAATCCTGAAAGGAGCAGGCACTCAGAAAAAAATGGCAAATAACGTGCAGTTTGTAACAATAAATGAAAATCTGGGTACAATATCAAAACCAGCAACAGTAGAAGGCCGAACCACCTTTGCTGCATAAGAGAAGGGGGAGGGAGAGGAGATGAGTATACTAGTTAATAATTTTCTTTAAAGATTCAATTGACCAAATTATAAACAGCTACGTCATAATATGTGAGCTTTCCTACCTGACATTTAGAGGAGGAAAATTCCCACTTTGATCTGCATATAAATCAGGAGATTCATCAAATAAATACAAGAATACAGTAAATGAGAATTACATCAAACTATCAATATCATGACACTAAAGCAATAAGATAAATAACAAACTTTTCAATTAAAGCTTATGAGACAGCTCTTATGGTAACTTTTCAGTTAATATAATGCTAAACAAGTAAGTGAAGATCTTAAATAAGTTTCTAATTTTAGTTTCATAGCTTACAAACTCTTTTACCAAAAAGAAGACTATCACACTTCTTTTGAACATCTCAAAACTGTTAAACTCATCCTAACAACATCTATATATAAACCTTTTCTTCTTCGTCCTAATCAAAACAGAAATGAATGTTTTCGAGAATGCTTAGACGGTAAGACCCTTGTTTCTTGGACTTGGGTTCGTTGTACCCCAGCTCAATTTCATGTTACATAGAATGCACGGAAAATCAATACTTCCCAAAACCTCTTTGCAACTAAATAGGGCAAAAATTGCTCACAAGTTGCATCTATTCCTTAATTATCTAAATTCAATATGGACCCGAATGAGGACCATACAATATTTATGTTCTAACAGAAACTCAGTGGAATTCAGGAAAATTCAAAGAAACAAAAACAGTAAACATATGGATGAAAATCACAAAAAGTTGCTAACCTCTTCCGGGAATATACACGACGCCACTGCCGGAACTGAAATTAGACGCCGGATTATACTTACTCAGCACGTCCGTAGTCACATTACTATCCCGAGCCACCGACTCCAAGGTCTCCCCTTCCCTCAGAGGATACGTAACAAACAATCCATACTCCTTCGAAACAGAACTATCCCCGCAGCTACAATTCACCCTCACATTCACATTCACACCTGTGTCTGGAATATTCGTGGCCGGATAGGTATTGTAACTCTGCAACGACTCCGTCGTAGTCAAATTCGAGTAGTACCTTTCAGCAATTAGGTCGTATGTGACGCCAGGGAAAGTTTTAAAGGTGAAAATGTGGCCGAGAGTCTCGTCGGCGAGGCATTCGCAGGGAAAGGGCACGTTTAATCGGGTATCAGCTAGAACGCTATCCTGATTAGGGATTTGGAGGTTGTAACTGAGGATTGTTGGAATTTGTGTTTCTGTCATCGTGGAAATGAAGGTCAGGTTTGATCCTTGCCACACGTAGTAGGAGGCCAACGCCGTGCCGCAGCTGCGGGGGCAGCGGCCATCGGCGACGGAGAGAATTCCGATCAAGAGTAACCCGATTAAGAGCTTCATCGGATTCTTCTGGTGTCAACTGGAAACATTGTTTCACAAATTTGAAGCAAAATCAAACTTGACTTGAACAATTGCTTGGAAAGATAAATTCAAACCCTTGATAGTTGACTTGAGCAGTTGCAGAGACCTTTCTACTTTTAATACGCGTTTGCTAGTAAGTATTAACATAGATAGCTGTTAAAACGAGGGAAAATAACTGTTTTTTTTTTTTTTAAAAAAATTAATCTTTTTTATTATTTTTTAAATTAACAAATAAATAATATTTTAAGATAAAATAACTATTTTAATTTTTTTTTATGTGTATTTATAAAGTGTAAATTTATTATGAATCATCCCTAACGATGACGGTGAAGATAATGAAGAGGGCGAGAATAAAGAAGTTTCGGCTCCCGTCTTGAAGAGCGATAATCAAGAGGCCCCTTCTATCGGCAATGCGCAAGCCTCGGATCTCCTATAACCCTAGCTTTTTTTTTTTAAAACTTTTGTAATTACCTTTGGGCCACATTGTACTTCGGGATGATTATTGTATACAAATGGATCTTTTGTCGAACAAGACCAGGGAGCATGATAAAGATAGGATCATTAAAGAATCACCAAAACGAGAACATTGCACTTTTTTTGCGGGGAGGTCCTAATTTAATGAGATTCGGGAAAGGGGCTTCATTTAATTTAAATTAAATAACTAAATCAAAAGTTTTTCCTTTTTTTTTATCAGAAAATAAAACTTTTATTAATCTGGGTATAAGAGGTACCCTCAAAGATTAATCAAGCATTACAATAAATATTTCCCTCAATGTTGGTAATCTACACCTAGCCATCACCTATTCTTACTGATATTACAACTCAACAGAAAGTTTCAAATTACAACAGTGAGTGCTCGCCCAACACTGATACAAAATGTTGTGTTTGATCGGCTTCTTGACTTGAAACCAATTCCACACCTTCATTTTTAATTCCTCCAATAGTTCCAAAATTTGTGGCCTCTTATTTTGAAGATCAACATATTCCTTGCCTTCCATAGTATCCATATTCCACATTCCCAAATACAAACACCAAGTACTTTCCCATCATTTCCTTTGAGTAAGTTGCTAAATAAGAGCAGGCTACTCGTAGGATTAGATGGTAAAACTGAAACAACTTCAATCCATTTAATGCACTCCATCCAAAAGCTATACGCAAAAGAACAAGTAAATAAAATATGACTCACAGATTCGGGAGTATGACCACAGAAAGTGCAACAATGATTGGCTTGATCAACAAGCACCTTTCTTCGAATGAGATTGGCATAAGTCGGGATTCTCTCCCAAATCACCCTCCAAGCATGGATTATTATCTCAATGAGTTACTTTGTTCCAAACAATTTTGAAAACATCTTTCTTCTCCAAAGCTGCCCATTTTTTTCTTTCCAACAGCATATCGTAAGCGTTTTTTGTCGAATAATGCTTGTTACTCGACCATCTCCATCTCCATCTCCATCTCCATTCATCCGCCACACCTCGAGCTAAAGGATACCTGTCAAGATAGGTTATTAACTCATTTAATAGTAGTGTTTCTCTATCAAACAAAGTCCTTCTCCAATCCTACATCCACTTCCAAGCCCCCCCTCTCCACTCCCCTATCTCACTAACTCTCACATTCTTATTTCTACAAAGTTGATATAATCTCGGATAACGATCTTTAAAACTTTTTCCTTTTGGTGAAGAACAAAAAAAGAAAAGAGGGGGATGGGGTTTCTCTCGCTTTTGGCATAGCAGGCCCCCTGCGGGAGGCTCGCACGACGGGCTATTAGCTCAGTGGTAGAGTGCGCCCCTGATAATTGCATCGTTGTGCCTGGGCTGTGAGGGCTATCAGCCACATGGATAGTTCAATGTGCTCATCGGCGCCTTCGAGATTCTGTTATTAATTAATTAACTTCATATTTTATTGTAAGATAGATAATAATATCACCGTGTGAATTGGTGATTGATATTCTCACTATTAATAAAAAGGTTTACAACAGAATTATAAAAAGAAAATCTATATACAAGAAAAAGATCAAAACATCTTCATCAAAATATTTACAAAGATATGAAAACTATTGGCCATATCTTTGATTTCCAAAATTATCGGTTTTCTCTCTGTTACCCCCCCCCCCCTTCCCAAGCGAAACGATGAATTAGGATCAACACGAAGCTAAGATCGCAACAAGTCAAACATAGGGCGAGGTAAGCTCTTTGTAACGATATCGACTAATTGAAGCTCAGAGGGGACATACAAGTGTTCAAGTGCCAATTAGTGACGAGTTCTTGAATAATATGATAATCAATGTCGACATATTTAGCTAGAATTTTGACTCCAAAAGAGAGCACTTTTATTATCATATAACAATAATGGAGTAGAGGATGGTAGTGCATGAAGCTCCTTAAGCAAATGGGATAACCAGACCATTTCTTGAGCAGTGTTTGCAAGTGCACAATACTCGGACTCACAACTTGAGTGAGCAACAGTTGGTTATTTCTTTGCACTCCAAAAAATCATATTGCGTCAAGAAAGATAGAATAGCCATAAGTAGACTTGCAGGTCTCCTCACTGCGAGCCCAATCTGCATCCTAATAACCAAGGACCGAGTAGTCCGTAGAAGACCCAAAAGTGAGTCCATAGTGGATTGTTCCCTTAACATAATAAAAATGCTTTTTGACTGCAAGAAAATGATCAATATTGGGAGCTATGGGATGATTCACAGCAAATGAAAGGTCGGGGCGCGTGATGGTGATTTACTGAAGTACACCACAAGATACATGTATATTGTAGGATTCTTGAATGATTCGCCTGTGGAAACCAGAGGTTGACTTGTATAATTTGGCTCTTCCAGAGTAAGTAGTTTGTGGAAAAGAGACGTATTGTAACCGTAGGAATGAGGGTGGCAAGAGGAATAACATCGGGATTGGGAGGCGTAGCCATTGGTAGAAGACGAAAAATGATTGGGGAGGGAGAAGAAGATTAGGGGTTTTAATGTTATTCTGTTAATACCATGTAAGACAAATGATAATATTACTGTGTGAATTGGTGATTGATATTCTCACTATTTATAAAAAGGATTACAATAGAACTAGAAGAAGGGAATCTACATACCAAAGAAATTAAAACAGATCAATGAAATATTTACAAAGATATAAAAACTATTGACCATATATTTGATTTATAAAATTATCGGTATCCTCTCTATTATTTATATTTCAATACTTTTTTTTTCTTAGTTTTTTATCCTTCTATTTTTTTATATCAAATAAAATCTAAATGATTAAAACACTTTGGAGCTTAAACATTAAAAAGATGATAAAAGACTAAGTGTCATACAAAACTTGAGTCTCGAAATGACTAAATATTATTATAAAGGTAAAATTGATTAAGTGTCTAAAGATAAATATTTGCTTTTGACAAAAAATTATATAGAAATTTCTAAAATAGACTAAAATAAAAAAGAATACCACGCGCGTTCCCAGGATTAACCGGCCACATGCGCGGCTCCCAGGTTAGTTTTCCATGCGAACATATGCTTTATCCAGATTAGAGGCAATCCCATGCAAATGGGTTCTCTTTCACTTATTTTTTTTCTTATTATATTATTGTGGATTTTTTTTAAAAAATTAAATAATATTACATAATAAATTCAAATTTTGCTATCAATTTGTGTTACTCTATGGACAATGCATGTTATTTTAAGGGAAAATATGTGTTACTTTCTTATATAAATACAATTTATCCTTGTGTAACACGCATTTGCCCATATAATAACACAAACTGGAGAGCAAATATGTGTTACTATTAGAGCAAATGTGTGTTACTATCTTATAAAATATTGTTATTTTACATATATTCATTTGTTTTTATAGAATAAATAATTTTTACATAATGCAAGAGTAAAATGTATGCTACTATAAGAACAATTATTAGTTATTCACAAATATTTATTTATATTTATAGAAATAATTATTTATTTCATATAATAACATATGTATTACATGAAACAATATACCTAGATTTAAAGGGATGATGAATAAATTAAGCAAAACATATTTATTCTCATAAAAATATATCTTGCTCATATAGTAACATACATTTGCCCATATAGTAACACAAACTGCGGAACAAATATGTGTTACTATTAGAGCAAATGTGTGTTACTATCTTATAAAATGTTGTTATTTTACATATATTCATTTATTTTTATAGAATAAATAATTTTTCACATAATGCAAAAGCAAAATGTGTGTTAATATAAGAACAAATATTAATTATTCACAAATATATTTATTTTTATAGAAATGATTATTGTTTCATATAATAATATTTATGTATTACATGAAACAATATACCTAGATTTAAAGAGATGATGAATAATTTAAGAAATACATATTTATTCTCATAAAAATATATTTTGCCCATATAGTAACACAAATTTGTCCATATAGTAACACAAACTGGGAGACAAATGTGTGTTACTATTAGAGCAAATATGTGCTACTATTTTATAAAATATTGTTATTTTACATATATTCATTTATTTTTATAGAATAAATAATTTTTCACATGATGCAAGAGCAAAATGTGTGTTAATATAAGAATGAATGTTAATTATTCATAAATATTTATTTATTTTTATAGAAATTATTATTTCTTTAATATAATAAAATATGTATTAAATGAAACAATACACCTAGATTTAAATACATGATGAATAAATTAAGAAACATATACTTATTCACATAAAAAAATATTTTGTCCTTACAGTAACACACATTTGCCCATATAGTAACACAAACTGGGAGACAAATGTGTGTTACTATTAGAATAAATTTATGTTATTATAAAATCAAATATGTGTTACAATATGTATAAATATTTATTTGTAACATATTATTATTTAAATATTTTTTAATCAACACAATAATTTTAAAAAAATAAAAAAATTAAATTAAACTTAAAAAAATTGCTAACAGCTGTGGAGGGAGAGGTTAGTATGCATGCCTAGTATCTTTCACATGGGGGGAGTATACATGCGAAATGGGGGGGGGGGGATGCGAATTGGGGGAGGGATGCGAATACATGTGAATTTTTTATCTATATTTGAAAATTTCTACGGTAGAAATTTTTACGCAAGCGTCGCTCTTTGCTTTTAGAGAGTCCAGTTTATAGATTATCTTTCACAGTTTGATTTTAAAACTATGGGCCCATTTGGCAGGCCTCATGGGAAAAGAGGCCCAGATAGAGATCTTGATATGTTATAAGAATGAAAATATTTAATGATATTTGATAGTGTTTAATAAAAATCATTCGATAATATTATGATCGTTTGGTAGAAGATGATAATTGCTCCCCAATTCCACATATCATTGCCGGAAACCATTCACAACTCACCGTCCTCTATTCTCGCCTGTCAACGCCGACGCCGAAATCCACCTGAAACGCAACCACCAAGCGTTAGCCCGCACCGCCTTCTTCCACCGGAATCATGAAACCCAGACACGAAGCTCGAAGCCGCGCCTCCACTGGACCTCATCCATCATCGCGCAGCAGAAAGCCCTCATCTCTGTTACCAGTGACAGCCGCGGCCGGAATCGCTGCAACTCCGAACCGCCGCGGGCCCAACCGCCCTCCCAAAAAAAAATCGCCTTCAAGGCCATTAACACCACCACTCAATAATCGAAACCAGTCAACACTGCTGTAAGCCCCAAAAATCGCCACCAATTGAAGAAGACGTTCGACGGCTGAGCGATTAACGGTGGATGACGGATGTTGTGTGCGAGGTCGCGACTCTGAGCGGCGAACTTCAGATCGGAGAGGGCGGTTCGGCGCATTTAAGGCGAATTCAGATTCTATCGAGGAACAGAGGCAGTCTTCTTTGGCGGCAGAGGGTTGTGGTGGCGCGTGGATGATGCTTGAGAAAGAAGACAAAGGTACGGCGTGAAAATGCCCCAAAAATCGAAACCACTCTTGCGACCCAGATAACAAATCGGAGAGGGGGCTCTGATTCCTTTTTCAAAAGGCAACAGTAATTGTGATGATAAATTTTCCTGACTGACCTTTATCTCGGTCAGTTGAGATAATTTATTAGTTCTATCAAACAGACAAATTCCTTTTTTTTTTTTTTGGGCCTTTTCAGGGCTACCAAACAGTCCCTATGTATATTATATGTTAACTCTAAGCCTTGCCTGTTGAGAGGTAATTAGCTCATTAAGGGCTTTGGCTGTGGACTAGGGATTTGTGTTCGCACACAAATACACTAATATCGAACTCTAAGGAAGCAATGAGACAATCTAATCCAAAGGTGTATGTGTGAGAGTTATGGAATCAAATATAAACAAATATGAAATTGCAGGATTTGATTTCTATATAACTACAAAATGAAGCACAAATAAAATAAAGCAAGCTAAGAATCTAAACTAAAATGTACCTGCTTTCCACCCAAAGAACCCAAAGCAAAAAGTCTAAGTCATAACTAGTGGATGAAAATGACTAACTGAGATAACCGACATAATTCAAGTTAACATATATGAACTAAAAATGAGACTAGAGTTACTAGAACTAACTGAGACAAAATGTATAACATAAATAAATGAGACAATCATAAATAAATTTAACATTGAATTATTGAAATAACAAAATAAGCATAAATTCTAATTAGAACTTTAAATTAAAATCCAAACAAATACGAATAAATTCTGAAAATTACTGTGAATATGAAAAAGAATAATTAATTCTGCTGTTCGTGCAAATCTCTAATCCTAATGAATAAACGAAAATAAATTTGTTTAATCCCTAAAACCTTGAGTGCGTGAAAAACCACTGAATTAATCTAAACAAATGCCTGATTCTACCCTATTGAGTACTTTCTACCTCTGCCCTAATGGCGTGATTCCTCGTGTAAAAGCTCTCCCCCAATATATACTCTCTTCTGATATAACAAATGGGCCAAGCATTTGATATTGGGCTCATAAATTAAATAGAAAATAATAACTTGGGCCCATTTAATCTTAACTTCCCAATTACCGGAGTTGGGCGGACGGATGTTCTGCAAACTGCTGTTGTGGAGGCGGTTTCAGATCGAGCTTCGGATTGGCATCGGCTAGTGCGACGGGCGACGGCGGATTGATGAGGAGGCGGTGTAGGCGGTTGCGCGAACAGAGGCGCGGCTGTGGGGTGGCGTCGGACGGCAGTCTTCTCCGGCGTGGACGACGGACAGAGCGGCGACTGCTGTGAGTCGCATTTCCAGGCGTAAGACGGAGAGTGGTGCTGTGATTTGCGATGGAGGCGGTTAACTGTGGTGGAACTCCGGTACGGCGAGAATCGGCGGTGCTTCTGGCTCTGCGACGGCTGGACACGGCGGCGTAGAGGTGAAGCTTCGAGTGGTTGCAGATTGGCTGAGTCGGCTGAGGAAAGGCGGTGCGATTGACTGATTTCAGATTCGCACCTCCGGCTTGTGAGGCAGAAAGTTCCGACGGACAGGGGAAGGCGAGAGGAATCCGACTGCGCGCGGCTTCCAGGCGTGAAGGCTGAAGGTAGATGGTGGCTGTGACGGTGTAGTTTCCGGCGCTGTAGGTTTGGAATTGGCAGAAGTGATTTGTTGGACATGGAAATGTAATTTTGGCATTTTCTGATCATGGGCCACGTCTCTTTTCCTTTTGTGTACTGCACCTTCTCAAATCAAATTAAATTAAAAAGCTCGTAAGATTATACCCATTAATTAAATTATCAAAAATTAATTAAATTCTTGAAATAACTTAATTAAATGAATAATATTTTATTAATGGAACTCAATTAACAATTAACAAAATAGATAATAATTAAGGCCCTAAATGCATACAAAATTCTAGAAATTCATCTCAAATTGATGCAAATACGACCTTAATCAGCTGTTAGGACAATATTTGACCTCTTGACTTGAAGTTAGTCAAGTTTTACACTTTTTACCTCTTGCTTGGTCTTGGAAGGGCTTAGCACTTCTGGTGACTTGCATCTAACCAACAACTATGCCTGGTCACCCTCATAAGTGGGTGACCTCAGTGAGCTACTGATGTGTTCTTACCTCATGGGCTCTCGGATCTCGCCAGTAGGATATCTTAGATGAGAGATGAGACATTTTTGTTTGAAATCAAATAAAATTAATTTTTTAAACTTGAAACTTTACATGCTATTAGAACATACAAATTGTATTATCTTATTGAAAAAAATTCTTCAAATGACAAGCATTTCAAGGTTATTGGTCCAGAGTGTTATTTGGGTGCTTGAGCTCGTATACTCCATTCAGTAAGCACTTTGCTATCCAGAATGGACCCTTCCAGTTCGGACCAAATGCACCTTTGGTTATGCCATTTGTTTTCTTAGTACGAGGTCCCCAACTCTAAACTTTTTAATTTTCACCTTGAAATTGAAATGTCTCTCTGATTGTTACTTGTATGTAGTATTTTTGTAGGCCGAGGCTACCTTTCTTTCCTCAATCATGTTGTGATTGGTCCTTCTCACAATCTCGTTGTCAGTGCATTAGAATCTGATGAGATGTTGTCAACGAGATACACTGATGAAGAGTTAGAATTGATAACAGAATGTTGGATCAATGTTAGCCACGATGTAGTGATCATAAATAATCCGAAGATGGAAGAAATGTAGCAGAGGATTGCGTCGGAGTATAACAGCACTCGTCCGACTAATAGGCCAAATAGATCAGCAACAGTATTAAAATCAATTATTATGATATTCAGAAAAAAAAAACAATTTGTTGCAATCTATAATCAACAATTGGACATGTGGAAGAGTGGGTGCAGTGATGCAGATATTTATGAAAAGGCACAAAAAGTGTATAGAGAAGAATGTGCTAAGAACACATTTAAACTTCACAATTGTTGGCTACGCTTGAAGACGTGTCCTAAATTAAAAAATGTGATATGGATGTTCGTCCAACAAAGATGATGAAGACCAATGAGTTTGGAGGAAATTGCTCTTCCAATCCAAATACGAGTGAAAATGAGGATGTCAGTGTACAATGTAATCGTCCAATTGAAAAAAAAGGTAAAGAGAAAAACCAAAATGCCAATCCGGAAGAAGCCGAAAAGTTGAACAAGAGGTTAAATGAAATCGAAGAAACAACGATTGAATTAGTAAAAAAAAAACAAGTTCTTTGGAGCGATTGACAAAGAAAGGTGAGTGGAAAGTCCTCATTAAAGATACCACCAACATGACCCAAAAGCACTTGAGGCACCTAACTTCTATTGTGATGAAATTAGGATGAAGTAAGGAATTCCAAGAAGCCAATAGTTTATGTTTACTTATTATTTGTATTTGTTGTTTTATAGTTTGTTTAACATTGTTATCCCTATCTTTATTTGTTAATCTTTGTAATTTTCTGATGTTATTTAATATAATGTAAATTAGATATATATTTTTAAAACTAGACGTTGAAAACTAGTTATTTGAAAAATTAGCTGTTTGAAAACTGGCAGTTAAAAAACAGCAGTTTGAACAACTAGTCGTTAGAAAATAACTGTTTTAAAAATTAGCCATTGGAAAATAACTGTTTTAAAAACTAATTATATATATGTCTTCATCTTTATAATCATTCAAGCACAAGTGATAATAACGACGATGAGCTAAATAAGTTACTTAATCAATTATTGATAGAGCAATTGGTGCGCGATGTACAATAGCAACGAAGGTTACTTAATGAGATGTTGAGGAGCTTCTTCCAACGCTTCTAAGAAGAGAAAGTACATCAATGAAGATTGTGGGGTGCATGCACACACCCAATGAACGACTACTTTGCTCAAAATTCAACATATAGAAGTAATATCTTCCGATGATGTTCTTGAATGGGTAAAAACTTATTTCTTCATATTATAGGAGCATTGAAATCTCGTGATCCATATTTTCAGTGGAGAACCGATGTGGTTGGGCGAAAAGATTTTTCATCACTACAGAAGTGTACGGTAGCAAGCCAGTTGGCATATAGAGGTCATGTCGATCATTATGATGAATACCTGCGGGTAATATCCATTGACTGCTTGTTTAAATTTTGTCGAAGCGTGATTGACGTGTCGTTCCTTACTACTTGTGGTCCCCTACTGCTGCTGACGTTCAACGCTTGTATCAAATGCATGAGCAGAGACACGACTTCCCCGAAATATTGGAAAGTCTTGATTGCTTGCATTGAGAATGGAAAATCATTTGGTGGTTTGAAAAGGCCAATACACTCGAGGTGATCATGGTGTCCTAACAATTATGTTAGAAGCAGTAATGTCACAAGACTTGTGTATTTGACACGCTTATTTTGGAATCGCGGGGTCAAATAATGATATCAATGTTCTTTATTAATCTCCTTTATTTAACGATGTTGTGATAGATTGTGCACAAAATATGCATTTTGTTATAAATGGTCGATAATATACACAAGGATACTACTTAACAAATGAGATTTATCCTGAATGGTAAACCTTTGTCAAGAGCTTTCAATATCCTAATGATCCAAAGCAAATTAAGTTCAAGAAAATATCGGAGACTACTAGGAAGGATGTTGAACGAGCATTTGGGGTGCTTCAGTCTCGATAGACAATAATCAGGGTTCAGACCATTGGTAAAAAAATTATTTGAAAGATACCATGATTGCTTGCATTATTTTATATAACATGATTAGTTGAGCATGAATGAGATTCGATGATAGATTGGTTGGATGAAGCCAATACGAGTAATATCAACATCAATAATCTGTCTATAATTCAAGAATCTACCGAAGCATTCAATTTCTACCTCAAATCAAGAGCCGAACTTCGTGATAAATGAAAACGTCAACAACTCCAAATGGACTTGATTGAACACGTATGTGCACAACACGAAGAAAACTAGCAAATTTATTTTAAGGAGGAAATCATTTAATTGATATTTTAAATTATTATTTTAGTTTATGATTTTTGTAGTATTCCTTGATTTTAATTTATGTTCAAAATAATAGTATTTTTTATGTAGTACTTCTCGATTGTATTGTTTAAATGAAATTTTAATAATATTTTATAAATATTATGTTACAACAAACTTTTTTTTATTATTTTATTTGTATAATATAAATTCACAATTATTATTTAATTGAATACATGAATCATAAAAAATAGTTTATAAATAGAGATAAAGATAATGAATATAAATTGGGGGGGGGGGGGGGGCCATTTTGAGTATGAGTATAAAACTTTTGAGGCGGCACACACGTGATTCATATGTAGCAAACTCATAAAAAAAATTTAAACCTTTGAGACGCTCTTATATCTTAAAACTTAGCAAGTTATTGAAACCATTGATTGCTCTTAAAATTCTGCTTACGACGCGTTTGGTAGGCCAGAAAAGCCCCAGAAAAAATGGTTTGAGGCCTACCACGCCAGAAAATATTTGTTGGGTGCCCAAATCTTATTACGACCAGGCTTTAATTTTCTACAATCTTTACAATTTGACCTTCACCCTCAGAAACCATATCATATGTTCCTCCCCCTCCCGATACATTTTCTCAATCCAACCCAAATCAAGTCATGAAGCTTATGTTCATTCCTAAAAATCACCGATGGCGTCTGAAGAAGTGCGTCGCCAATGGCGGCCGCGTGGTAGATACGGTGGTGGCTCACACGGAAATGATGAGAGCTTCGAACACGGTGGTCTTCAATGGCGGACTGTGGTGGCTGGAACGGTTGGCGGCAACGATCTCGAATGAGTGAACAAAGACGACTTTGGTTCAATTTTTAGCAATGAGCGGCATAACTAGTGGCTAAGGTTGTGGTTGTGAGTCGATAGAGTTGAGTTTCTAGACAGTGAGCTTTGAGATGGTGGCTGAGCTTTCCTGCCATGGCTGTACAATGTGGTCAATTTCATGATTAAAGTTTGTCAATTTTGAAAATTTCAGTAGCAATTTTGTGATTAGGGTTTGTCAATTTCACAAATTTGAATCACAAAAGGCATATATTTGTGTTCTGTTGATGCATACATTTCCAGGAAGACAGCAACAACAATTGTTCTCGAAAGTTTGTTTTCAAACAAATTATATGTGTGGCTGTTTCTTGTTCTTCTTAAATTGCTTATGATGATTTTGCATTTATAAATCATTCTCTCTTTTTTTTCACAGCCACACCTACATAGGGAATTTGACATTGATCAGATTTGAGTTGTGTATTGAGTCTTTAGCTTCGTTTTTGGCAAATTTTGGTGAATTTGGCTTATGGTTGGCCTGGTTGTTGGTCATTATAGTAGTATCTTTCTATTAATGTTGTGTTAATTTGCTTCTAGTTTGATCTACAAACAACATGAAAGATATATTGTGTGACTATTTTGGTCTACCAAACATCATAAATATTTTCCTGTCAAGCCTACCAAACATCAGAAACGTTTGTTTTCTGGACGAAACCATGAAATGGTTTTTAGGGACAAATCTTGAGCTGTTTTCCTATCAGACCTACCAACAGACCCTTACAATAAGAATTAGTTGAAATCGCTCGACCACTACAAGTTATGACTTGTCAAAATAATCACAAGAAAAGTAAAATCTTTAAGTTAGTTATTTAACTAATTTTCAATTATTTTAACTAACTTAACTAACTTTCATTCCAAAGCTTCAATGGGCTAAAAAAAACTATCCATGATCCTTGATCACTTGTTTTCACTACTAACCTCACACATTTATTGCATCATATATCAATCAATAAAACAAACCATACATGTATATATAGGGTGGACGGTACGGCATACCGAAATTTTTTTCGCCATACCATTATCGTACCGAAATTTTCGATATCGAAAAATATCATACCGTTGTCATACCGAAAATTTCGGTATACCGAATTTCGATATACCGAAATTTTGATACCGAAAAAAATCATACCGTTTTCATACCGAAAATTTCGGTACGACAACGGTACACCGAAATTTTGGTATACCGAAAATTTTGATTTTTTCGGTATACCGTGACATACCGAAATATTTCGATATACCGAAATATTTATGTATACCGAAATATTTTCAATATGAAATTTTCGGTATATCGCGATATACCGAAATATTTCAATATACCGAAAATATTTCGATATATCGCGGTATACCGAAATTTCTATATTTATATACCGTTACCGTATTGAAATTTTCGATACGATACCATACCGTACCGAAAATTTCGGTATACCGAAAATTTCGATAAATTCGATATTTTTCGATACGATAAGTGCGGTATACCAGTATTTTCGATATTTCCTCCACCCCTATGTATATACACACACAAAAAGTCCTTTATTTTCAAATTACATAAACATAAAAATCTTAAATTATTAAAGGTGGCCTTGGTTTTATTTCTCCTTGGCAACAAGATTGCCAAGTCGTTGGAGAAGCAAGTTAAAGTCATCTTTTCTTGCAATGAGGTCAAGACGGACATAACTCTCATCAACATTGTACAATCTTCCTCCATTCCCTAAAATCTTAGCCTCCTCCATCACCTTCCTGCAATTGGAGTCTTCTTTCCTCTCACATTTCACCCATGCATAAGCTGTTATACAAGCGAACGAGTAAGCCTTTCGTAAACTAATTAGTTTCACCGTGTAAATTAAGACAGTAGTATTTTTATTACACGTTATTTCTAATAACTCATATATGTCAATAAAACAACTAATACTATTAAAATATAGAAATTAAAGATTTGTAAGTCTCATGACTTGTCTTCATTTTGAACTTGATGCACACGAATTACACATTTTGATATTGGTCCTGTAAGTCTTCTTTTACAAATTTACATCACCAAAATTAAAATATTCTCATGCTTATAGGACCAATATCAAAATGTGAAATCCATGTGGACCAAATTCGCTACAACTAAAAAATCTTTAATCACTAAAAATACATGCAAAATAGAGAGAGAGAGAGAGAGAGGTGACCTGGAGATGGAGTTCTGACTTTGTCATAATAGATGCAGAAGTGAGGAGATAGTTTTTGGAGTGAAAAACGCTTTGAAGGTGAAATAATCTCATTAACTTTGTCCCAACGGCGGCGCATTGTATTGTAGGCAAAGTTGAATAATTCAGTGCCATTTGTATTGAGGATTGTTTTGATAAGCTGAAGGGCTCTGAGTTGAGTGTCCCTTGAGGTGCCAAGTGATGCTTCATTCATGTACGTTATCATGTTTTCATAAACTATCTTCTCCTTAACCAAAGCCCATCTATTCAAAACATAAGATATATATGCTATGGATTAATTATTATACAATACAAAATGTACTATGAACTCCTATTTTATATTTCAAAATAAAATCGTTTATCAGAAATTTACTCCAAAACAAAGCAACGTAACTTGCGATGAACCTGAGTCTCTCACTGAAATAATGAACCTAGTGGCCAAGTGAGCTAAGCTTACCTGGTTATTTATACGATGTGTTTGATGTACACAAGTCTAGGCTTTGACTATACACATATCTTTTTTTACCTTTTCTATATGCGTAAAATAGTTACTTTGAAAAGACTAAAGTACCCCTAGTGGATTATAGTCTGTTATTTCAGTTTAGGAACGAGAAAAGTACAAAATGGTTCAACAAATTGAAAAAAATTACATATTGGTCCCGTGCAGCAAAAAAAATATAATGACGTGCAAATTTTTTGAACCAATTTATAAATATAGTGATTTTTTTAACCAATATGTAAGTGACCCCTTAGGAATATTCAGTACTGAGAATAAGGGAACATAAAAAGGGGGTAAAATGGGAATTACCCGAATCTGCTTCCAGCGTGACCAGTGAATTTTGAAAGCGTAAAGACCATGATATCTTCATTAGATGGGGCTGGAATTGGTGTATAATGAGGCCAATAATAAGCATGATCATATATTGTGCTAACTGAAGGCCCTTTAAGGACACTTGTTCTCAAATTCCCATCTGGATTATTTGGTGAGCATACAAACTCGATCATTTTCTCACCATTTTTGCTACTATTTCCTTGCAATATCGTTTCATCGAACTCAAAGTTGTTTGTGTCGAAGTACTCGGTTTGCGTCTTGTAAACCTGCACAGTGACGAAGTCAGAAATTTCAATTTTATAAAATGCGTCATCATTTTTATTCAATATTTCCTCCGTCCCATATCAATTTTTTTTAGACTTGCTTTATTTGAATGTTCTACATCAATTTGTACATTACTAAAATGGAAACATCGATATGCGTATATATATACATTCACAAATACATACAAATATTTTCCTGCATGCCACCTTATTGAAAAAGAAATATACTTTTCTTAAAAAAATAACAACCCCAAAGGATGCAAATTTATGTGGGACATGTGTAAAGATATGTAAATTTTTATATATCTTTAAGATATTTTATGAGCTTATAAATTGAATGAACTTGATTTCAAGGGTGTAGAAGTTGAAAATCGGACGTTTTCTGGCCGCCTATTTTCTTAAAAAAAATAGATAAAAAAAATACTCCCTCCGTCCCAACTCTTTCTTCCTGTTTTTCCATTTCGGGACGTCCCAACTCTTTCTTCACACCTTAAAAAGGAAATAACCTACACTCACAAAAGTCAATAAAGTATATTTTTTATATTTTATTATTTAACTTCACACTCACATATTCCAACCTTACCTTAATATGTGTGCCCTGGTCTTTTTGAAGAAAGACCTGGGACGGAGGTAGTATAAATTTAGAGCCAACTAGAGGGCGTCTAGGGCTGCCTAGACAAAAAAAACGCCTAGAATTGGGTCGGCAAGTGGCCACCTAACTAAGCGGCCGTCTAAGCCGATTTCTGCATTATAGCTTGATTTATATACGAAGGATGTATATACCGGATAGAAGGGGGGTCGGGCGGCAACCCTTGCTTGTGAAGAAAGATTCATGGAAAGTGCGAAGACAGCAGCGGAGAGGAGTTGAGTAGATCCAACTCCAAAAACAATATATTTGCCTTGTGTGACTGCATTTTTGGCTACATAATGGAGTCTTTGGATGTGATTTTTGAGTTGTTGTGAGATGTAAGACCCATCTGGAAAACTATAGCTCATTCTGTGCCATCCAGATATTAAAACTGCACTGCTTCTTGCATTTTTCATCCAAAAGGGTTCCAAGTATACTGGATCCCCACTGCATTCATTCAAATCCACATATATATAAGAGAGATTCCACAATTCCTAAATTTCTTCAAAATTTATAAGAATATATTCTCAAAATTTATTAATAAGCTACAAATGTCATAATTAAGATCTAAATAAGTATCAACAAAATCATTTGGTTAGTTCATATGATTCAATCCATGGCGTAGCAGAAAAAGAGAAATAATGAATTACATATGCATAATTATATTTCGGGTTACTCTAATGTGATGACTTGGTATAAATATTAAAGATGACATTCTATATTTTTTAATGTGATTATTATTATGAAACTAATTACATTGTATAGTATAATTTTATCGATCTTGTATTGTGTTATGTATTTTATTGTTAATTTATTAACGTCAGACAATATTTATATAGTCTATTATCTATATATATGCACTAAATATATCATTTTGTTCTGATTGTAAATTGTGCATAATAGTTTTTATAATATTAATCCCCAAAATTTCAAGTTAACTTTTCAAAATACTAATAAAATTTTTGTTATTTATCTAATTTTTTTCGATATTGAAGTGATACGCGATATATCTCACGATATTTTCATAAAATCTAAAATTGTGATACTCTCTCCATCCCACTATAAGTTTCTCACTTTTTTTTAGTTATCCCACGATAAATTTTTCATTCAATAAAAAGTAAAAGCAGCACTTCATATATTAATAAATTAAACAAACACCCTTTTAAACAATCACTTTTTACTTTTTCACAACTTTCTATTATTTTATACAAAAATCAACGTGGGTCACCGTATAATAATATATAAACACACTTTTTTACACAAAACAATCAAAAGAAAGCGAAACTTGAAGAGAAATAGAGGGAGTATTATTATCTACGATAACGATACTTTCATTCTTGCACGTACGTAATAAAAAGATCGATCAAAGAATGCGGGACGATACGACATGGAGTTAATAGAGAGTAGAGAGAGAAAGACTGACGTATTAGAAGTAGAAACACAATCTTTGATCTGCAGAGAGCAATCAGAGGCTGTATAGCAGGGATGACACTCACAAACAGGGTTGCCATCTTCTTCATCAACCAATCCATCCAAATACACACTTCCATGGCCAGAGCAAGATCTTGCTGCAACTTCCTCTGCTTCTAATCCAGCTTTTCTGCTCCAACTCAACTTCTGCCCTTTAATATTCCTATCATCATTTGTGGCAACACACATTCCACACCCCAAAATAATTAACACAATGCATACCCAAATTCTGCTCTTACCCATTCTCTCTCAAGTTCAAATATTAGTTGCCCCAGAAGCTCTTTAAATACTCCCTCCGTCCCTAATCAATTTGCACACTTTCTATTTTGGGTTGTCCCAAATCAATTTGCACACTACTTAAAAGGGAAACATCGATTTGCTTGCACACTCACAAAACTTTCCACACATTTACTCATATACCACTACTTTACTTAAAAAATACATTTTTCTTAAACCGTGTGCCATCCCAGGGGTGCAAATACCCCTGGACGGAGGGAGTATATGCTGATAAAAATAAAATCCCACGCCTTTACCGGCCATGGCATTAATCTATATATCAAATATATTAAGTAGGAAGGACAGTTGAAAGAAGCATTTGATCTTTGAGTAGCTATCCAACAAAACTTGTTCATAGTGTGAAATTTGTATCATTATTGATACCATTAAATTAATATATGTGCTAATAATTTAGCATATGCTTTTAGTTTATAAGTCTAATTGTAATAGTGAATACATGCAATGATATAAATAAAAAGAGAAAATTGTATTTTTGGTTCCGAACAACCACAAGAGTCCACACTTTTGGTCCAAAATCCCATTTTTCACACAAATTTAATCCCAAAATCCTTTTTTCATACACATTTAGTCCCAATTTTTATACATATTTTTTGGACTAAGTGTCTGTTTTAGAACTTTAAAAATAGTTAAAAAAAAAAAAGCTCTATCTCACAAGTTTTAAGAAAAGATTATTTTAGAAGTTGATTTGTAGAATTTAAAAAACATGCCGTATGTATATGAAAATTGAATTTGTCTCTCGTGATTGATGGGATAAAAAATATAATTTTCTCTCAAACAAATATCAAAGAGTAGGTTTTTGTGAACTCGAGTTCACATGAACTCGTATTACTGTCATGTATAATTAATATCACTGTTATTCATATATACAATTACTATTATAAAAATATACTTAGTATTTTAACAGTGATAATGTATATGCATAACATTAATAGTAAATATACATAACAGTGATAGTGTATACACATGACAGTGATAATTGAGAACTCGAGTTCACCGTGAACCCGGGTGTATACAAGTTATTGTCAATATCAAATGGTATTAATTTATTATTATAAAATTTGTTTATATAAAATTGTGTGCCGATTATTATATATATACACACTTGTGGGACAAAATGCTAGATCTAATGGAAATACACGTTCACTACAAAATGTCAACTTTGGTTATCCAAATTATTAATTGTAATCTAATTAGCATACTGACGCCCAACGATTAAATTTTCGAGTAGTTAGAAAAAAAAATAAAAAATCTCTCCATTTGACTTTAAAAAAATAGAGATTGAGAATATAAGGACGGATATTTTACAATTAATGACATGTATTTTATCATAATTTGAGGAAATCTCAGTTCTCTACTTTCCCAGACCAAAACGACTCAGTCGATCATTATATATAATTTTAACTTTTTCATTTTTTTAACGAGGAATTTTTTTATTTACATAAAGATGTTTGTTTCCAAATATTCTTTTAGTTACAAAAATTATTTGACAAATTTTCTAGTTTCTTTAAAATAATATTCTAAAACTTATTGTGAAAAATAATAAGCATGTATCATATAGTAAAATTTACCATAATATATAATAAGGTCTCGTTTGGTAGATGAGATAGGAAAAAGACCAAGATATGCCCGTGGAAACTATTTCATGGTTTCGTTCAGAAAACAAACGTTTCTGATGTTTGGTAAGTTTGATAATAAAACATTTCTGATGTTTGGTAGGTCAAACTAAAACAAACACAACATTAATAGAAAGATTCTACTATAATGACCAACAACTCGGCCAACAACCCGGCCAACCATAAGCTAAATTTGAAAAATACAGCAACTCAACTCTAATCAATACCAGAAACTTTGATAAAACACAGCAACTCAAATGGAAATTTTTCTGCAGATTCTGAACAATTTCAATACGTCCCCTGCTCAATTTCAATCTACCAGTCTTCGCCCCCGATCAAAGTCCTGTTCGCCGCGCTGGAATCGACCACCATTTCAGTCAATTTCGTCGAAGATTCAATGTTTCCATATGCAAGCCTGCAACCGCCTCAATTTCGCACGAAGCCTGCAACCGTCGCCTCTAAAGCCGGAACCGCCATCTGCAATTTCTCAACAATTTCAGCAAGCCCACCAACACTGTCCGTCGCTCAAATCCGATTTCGAAGCCGTCGGATTGAAGACACCGGCCGCCGTCGCGACCTGAAGCTAGGAGACATCAGATCCGGCGGCGTGCGCCGCTGTATGTGCACCGGTGCGATGCGCTGTGTGAATCCGGCGAGAAGTAGTGGTGAGAGCATTGGATGGAGAGAGTCATGAAAATGTATAGTTGGGGGTGAGGTGCGATTTCTTTTCAGAGCGCTGTGAATAAATTGTACAAAATTGTAGGAATTGAGAGATGACCATGAAAAGGGTCGGGCAGATCAGAAATGTTTCATGCGTTTGGTAGGCAAGAAACCGTTTTTTTCAGAGGTTTTTCTGGCCTACCAAACGAGGCCTTAGATGGAAATTATATATGAATTTAAATCACTAATCATCAGATAACATTTGATAAAATTAAGTTAATTTGTTCTAAAATTCATTTTTATCAAATTTAATGTCAAATTCTCTGATAAGGTCCAATTTTGACCAAATAGATGGAAAAAATGAAACAATATTATTTTAAAGATAGAAATTGGTGATTTTTCGGTAAGTTTGCTGATGTGGTGTTTATATCTGCTAATTATATTTAAATCTTTTCTGTAATTTAAATATACATGTTGTGTAGTAATTGTAAAAAAAATAAAAAATCAAATATAATTAACACACATGAACTCCAGCATCAATACCTTTCTGAAAATCATAAATTCAGGATTTTAAAATGACGTTGTTCTTGAACAACAATTAAACCATATCAGAAAAATTGAGGCTAAACTTAATAAAAATTTAATTAAAGAAATCTATTTTATAATTATTTATAAGTTATTGGACGATTTGCAAGTTCAAACTCATATATTTTGAAAAGGGTTAAACAAAGTATAAATGTGCGCATAAAAAAACAATCAAGATATCTTATTAATTTCAGTGTTGTTTTTTAATACGATTTTTAGTAAATTTAGTGTGAGACCATCTCATGTTGTGAGATCTGCACTTATTAATAAAAAGTGATAATATTTTTATTAAAAATATTAAAATTTTATTAATTTAAAAAAAAATAAGTTTTTTAGTAATAAGTAATGGATCTCGTATCATGAGATGATTTTATATAAATCTTTTAAAACACTTTTTAAGTGAAAATTTTGTAATAAGGGCAAGAATAAAGAAATGTTGAGAAGGTCCCACAATATTCGAGGGTTAGACCCGTCAAGAAGGACTGCTGAGGAGAAACCCTGTCTAATGTCGATTTGGATCCCCTGCATTTAATATTTTCTCAATTTTCTCTATTTAATATAAATGGTCATCTATTATCATGAGTTCCATATATTTATATATTTATTAATTATTTTAATTATACTTATATACCCATGATAATAATGACATATAAACTAAGGGTTCATTTGGTTCAATGGATAAGATAAATAACTCAAGATAGATTAGACAAGATTATAATCTAGAGATTATTATCTAGGAGTTAAATAATATATTTGGATTGATGGATTAATATAATTAGTAGTGTAAGATAATTTCATTTTTGAATGTTTGGATTGTAATAAAAACATATGCAATTGACAATTTTGCCCTCTATATCATAAACAAAAGTAAAATGAATTATAGTTCTCCTTTTCAATATAAGGGGAGTTTTTTAGTAAAGAAACAAAAAATAGATTATTATCATACCTCTTCCCTAAGATAATATTATCTTCCATTTATAAGATAATTGAATTTTAATTTTGAGCTTTTAATTAACCTTGGTTTTTTGTCCATTAAACCAAATATCAAATTAGATAATTAGATAAGTTAATTTATCTTAATTAGCTTATCTAACGAACCAAATTAGGCCTAAATGGAGAAAATTGGGAAAATATTAGATGGAGGGGATCCGACTCCATCTAATATATGTATCACATAATTCACATCCACACTTCAACAACATCCAAAATATTAAATAAAATATACAAGAATTTATAAAATAATACTCTCGCAATGCCTACAGGCTACAAGCAAGCCAATATATAAACTAGTAATTAATAAAGTAAAATAATGTCCATCTCTCATATAAAACCCAACCCGTTTGTACTTGCATTTTAATAAGTAAATCCAGATATATTATTAAAATTTGGGCCAATTACGAAATGGTACAAAAATAAGCACTATTTTCAGATTGGTACAATATACAAAAATTTAACTCTATTATTCAACTATTTACACTATTATGCAATAATTTTATACATATTTGAAAATAGTGCATTATTTTTGTATCAACATATAATTATATCTTAAAATTTTAATTTAATGCACGTTCCCACCTTGCAAATTGCGACCAAGTTGTCTGCGCATATCATAAGCATTATGTAATCTTAAAATTATTTTTACAGAATTATTTATACTAAAATATTATGATTGAACAATGATAATAGTTTTATTTAAATCGCTTAACTTGTCAACGAAAACAATTCTAATTATTTTAAAACAATTGAGTTGCATAATTCACGTGTTACATATAAGACTTTGTCGCAAATTGCAAGCAAAATATATAGTTAATTGTATTATGATGTACCCTACCCAACTAGTTTTAAATTTTTATATATAACTCTTGTCTTCCCAACTAATTAATTCTATTTAATTCAAGATTGATCATTAGATTCGATGTAAGAGTGCGATCATCATTAATTAGGTGAGAGTGTTTAAACATGTATATATATTGGAATTTAATTTCCACAGTTTCCAATCTAATTTTTCTTCCGCTAAGAAGTTTGCGCCGGAGTCTGGGAGTGTAAATGAGTCGAGTCGAGCCGAGTAGTGCTGAGCTCGAACTCGACTCGATAACAATACTTGAAACTCGACTCTGCAAACTCGAATGAGCTTGATTTTTTTAGCTCGAGCTCGACTCGGCTAAGAATTCGATAAACTCGAGCTCGGCGCGCGACTCGATAATTTTATTATTTTAATAAAATAAAATAAAATATTAAATATATTTTAGCTCTTTTTTTTCTTTCTAAAATTCAAGCTCTGCTCGAGCTCGATAATTTTTTTATATATATAAAAAATTAATAGAAAAATATTAAATATTGTGCAAGCTCAATTAGGCTCGCGAGCCTCCCGAGCCAAGTATTTATAAACTCGAACTCGAGTAGTTCGAGCTCGACTCGATTAGGTTCGAATCGATTTCGATTATTTTACGAGTCGAGCACGAGTAGATGACGAGTTGACTTGGTTCATTTACACCCCCAGGAGTCCCCCTTCAACCCTGTATTTTCCCTCGTAACCTCTCGTCTTCTAATGCGGCGGCGCAAATCAAAACTTCTGTTTTCTTCATAAACACTTCAAATTTCAGAAATACCAAGTTGATCGCTTCGTCTTGCCAACCCCAATTTCTTCTCAAATCATAATTTATCAATCTTATATTCTGTAAATGTGCAATTCAGAAGCCTCATATTTAAGAAATGGCAATTATGTGATCATAAGCAATTGATATAAATAGTAGTTAACCTAGGTTCATATATCATATTGGAACTCTGCTTATTTGTTCGAAATAGTCTTATGCAGCAATTTATAAATAAATAAATAATACCCAAAGAATAATTTATAATATCTAAAAAATAATTTATAAATAAATAATTAATAAATGAATAAATCAAAATAATAATTTATAAAACTCAAAGAGCAATATATAATATCAAATGAATAATTTATAATATCCAAAAAATAATTTGTAAATGAATAATTAATAAATAAATAATGAAAGAGTAATACTCAAAGAATATCTTATAATACCCAAAGAACAATTTATAATACCCAAAATAATTTATAATACCCAATGAATAATTGATAATACCTAAAGAACAATTTATAATACTCAAAGAACAATATATGATACCCAAATAATAATATATAATATCCAAGGAACAATATATAATACCCAAATAATAATATATAATATCCAAAGAACAATTTATAAATGAAAAATTAACAAATAAATAAATAATTAATAAACGAGTAATACTCAAAGAACAATTTATAATATAAAAAGAACATCTTATAATACCCAAAAAATATCTTATAAATGAATAATTAAAAAATAAATACTAATAAATAAATGAGTAAAATCGAAAGAACAATTTATAATACCCGAATAACAACTGAGTAATACACCAAGAACAAGTCTAAGTAATATTTCAAGAACAAGGCTGAATAATACCCGAAGAACAAGCCTAGATAATGTCATAAGAACAACTCACTAATACCTTAATTTATAAATACCCGAAAAACAAGTTTGGAATGCCCGAAGAACAACTTAGTTATACCCCAAGAACAATTCCTTAATATCCCAAGAACAACTTGCTATATAAAAAAAAAATTATATAATGTGATGTGTAGTGTGTTTCTAAAAAAAATCAAATTAAATTTAAAATTGAACTAAAATCAAGGTGCATACTATGCACCCTAGTGCATCCTAGAATTTGTGTTACAATATTTACCATAAAGGATAAAATTAAAGGAAAGAATAATAAACAAATATCTACATTACAAATGTATAAGATAATGAGTATCAAATCAAATCAAATCAAGTGGAATATCCTCAATACCCCCGCCAAGAGCTGCGCGGGGTGAAGGCTGACGAAAAGTTTGGATCGTAGAAATTCAAAAGTCGGTCAAGGGAGACTCTTATCTGCCAACTATAAATGAGAAGGAACAAAACTTGTTACAAGTTTTCTGGTAGAAACGAGCTCGTAGACGAAGTGGTAGTCTAAGTCAATGTGTTTAGCTCGTCTATGAGCAACAGAATTATGACTCAAGAGTATGGCGCTCTTGTTATCACATAGTGAAGTAGGCCGAGATGGAGGTAAAGCACACAAGTCCTTGAGAAAATTTGTGACCCATACAAGTTCAGCAGCAGCATTGGCCATTACCTGATATTCAGACTAGCTCACAACTGGAATGAGAAACAGTGGGTTGTTTCTTTACACTCCAAGAAACTAGATTTTCACCAAGAAATATAGAATACCCATACGTGGAGCGTCAAATTTCTACACAACGAGCTCAATCTGCATTAGAGTAACCCAAAATGGATGTATCAGAACATTTAGTAAAGGTTAGCCCGAGATGAATAGTTGATTTTGTTGTATATTATAGTATTTACATAATATAAATAGAGTCGAGAGAGCTCTTCGTGTAAAGATATCTTTTGAGTAAAAGTCGTAACCATTCGATTTATGACTTTTGAAGAAGAGTTGCAACCTTTTGGTATAACTCTTGAGTAATAGTTGCAACCTTTCGATGCAATTCTTGGATATCTATATATATTCAAGATATGTAGAGTTCATTAATCACTGAAACTGAAATAGTAGATTCAATATAGTGAAAAATTGAATCTTTCTATATATTATTTTGAGTCTTTTGCTTTATTAAAACACTTGTAATTTCTGCTTCTGAAATTTGTTAGAGTGTAACTATCGAATTTCCGTGAAATAGGTTTTGTATCCTGGAAGGTCAATTCCACCTATGTGGGAGGAATTAATACCTTTAAAGATAGCATAGTTTTTCGGTGTGCCTAATCTATCATTAACTCCATTACCCACATATATACAACATTTTTGAAGATTAAATCTTTACAATGGAGTTGATGTTGGTGAAAGCACAATAGAACGATTTATCAGGGAATATAGTTTCTTCAATTTAATTATTATACAATATTATTTGTTTAACACTATGGACGGTTAGTGCATTTGCAGGAGAAATAAATTCCAAAGAAATCCAGGTGCAATTGCTAAATAAGATTTATGAAGATAATGTCTAAATACATATGAATGAAAAAAAATAATTCATTGAGGCATTTCTACGCAAATTTATGTTCTACAAATTACAATTCAAAAACACGACTTTCGAGCAAGAGACTACATGCTTCTCTTGTTAATTTTATCAAACAGTTGGTGAATACTCGAGAACTCATAAAAGTCAATACAAATTAAATTCATGATAACCTGTTAATGGAAAGAGGTAGGGGGCCTTGGTCACCCTGGTTTGGCATTAGCCGCAAGATTCGTGGCGGTATTGCCGGCAAAACTCGTGGCGGCGAGTCAATGGCCGGTGCTGGTGGGCGGATTGAACTGCCAATGCCAGCGCAGATTCTCGCCGCATATGGGTTCCTTCCGTCTCGACACGGTGGCAGCGGCAGCCTCGTCGGAGCCTGACCGTTGAGGTGAGGAGACCGTCAACGGCGGTTGGCTGTGCTATCCCCACCGCTGAATGTGCAACGACATCGAATGATGGTGGCGTTTTGCAGATCGACCGACGATTGACGGTTAATTCGTAATTTGGAAAGATAAGCGTGATTTCTACTGAATCTTTACATGTCTTCGAAAAGAGAGATAAATCGTGTATTGTTGTGAAAGTGGTTATTGGACTACTAAGGGCCTAATTAACATTAAATTGAGTTAGGCCTTATAAATAAATTGGCCGAATTTAAATATGGGCACTAATATTCTCCCTTTTTTTTAAGTACTTCACCACCCTCCTCTTTCAAAAATACCCATATTTTTTTAAGTGAAAATTAATTTGCAACTTCACCCCTTTCTTCATTCTCTAAATATTCAACTAAAAACTTTGAAGCAATGTGTAGTTTCAATTTTTTTTTACAACGCCCATCGCCAACCTCCGGCACCACTACCACCGTAATTTTTAACGGACGCCCACCACCACTATAGTATTTTTTTTAGAGATAAATTTAAGAATTTATTAGTTTTATATATTGAAGGGTTTGAATGTATTTTAATGTTTTGAATGAGTTTTTATTGTTATTATTACAAATATTGGAATTAAAAATTGTTCACAAAATTTCTTCGGATAATATCGATCAAAAAGCGCGAAAAAATCACTGAAGACATTTGTTCGACTTTGGTTTTTCGAACAAATGCTATTTGTTCGGAAAAAATAGTCGAACAAATAGCATTAGTTCGAAAAAAAATTTAAAAATTTTTGTTCGGAATTTTTGGTGGAACAAATGCAGAATGTTCGGAAATTTTTTCCGAACAAGGTACAAATGTTCGAAAAAAAATTTCAAACATTTTGCTTTTGTTCCACCAACTAGTGTGGAACAAATATGTTCGAATTTTTTTTTAAAAAAAGTTCAGAAAATGTACGAATAAATCATAAATACGTATATGAAAAACTATTATCATCTTCCATATTGACAAAATAAAATTTTTTATAACGTTTTTGTTCAAAAAAATATAGTTGAAAAATTCTACAGTGAGAACCAATCAATTTTTAGGTTTTGAAAGAGGGGGTGAACTGATCTTCTGCAATCGGTGAAGTACTCAAATATGGGGATCCAAATATCCGTGGCCATTATTTTATCATGGTGATATTTTTGCGCTCAAAGTCTGATGTTCAGGGTGCTTGGTAGTGCAAAGATTTCAAGCCCAACACTGTGAGTGTTTAAAGCCCAAATCTCAAATAATTGCAATTTATTTCCGTGACGGTATTGTTCATTGGATTTTTCAAGGCCCGAACTATATACCCGCTCCAATATTATTAAATACACCATCCAAAATATATTTATTTTATTTTTATCGAAATTTATTCGATATTTTAACAAAATATGTAAATCATATGTTTGAAAAAATCTCAAAAATAATTTTTCAATAAATATCTATCAAAATTTAATTAATTTTTCGATAAGAAAATAGAATGAACATTAAAAGAGTGTTTACCTAATAAAAATGGAGGGGCATATAGTCTGGACTTTTTTTAAATATTTACGTAATTAGAAATCACAAAAATTGATAGTATTAAATTTTATATTATTACATGCATTTACTAATAGTATAAAATATTATAGCGTTAGTAAATATAATTAATAGTATTAGTAATTAATATAATTATATTGATTTCATATTATTAATATTTAATTTCACATGACACATACTCATTAAAAATATTCTCTTGTGATGCATGATTATCATATATGATGACATAAATTAAAAATTATGCAAAATAACATGATTTGTGAGATAAATATAGAGAATCTACATAGTCAACTTCGATCTAAAACATTTCTTTTCACAAAAGGTAATAATACTACCTTCCAAAAGTTTATATACTTTTTCTTTTAAGTTTATCAAATAAAAATTTACATACTCCTAAAACAAAAAATATTTCTCACAATTTTCACTTTACAATTTTCACTCTCCACATTCTAGTATTGTATTTTATTTTTATAAGTAAGTCTCTTGTGCACCAGTTATACCGTGCAATTCAAGTGTATTTTTAAAAAATTCAAACAAATTATTACTAAAAAGTTATATTATTAAAGATTTACTTTTCAGTAATAACGTGTATGACTTTTCAATAGTATTTTGTGTAACTTTTTAAAAGTGAATCATAGTTGCACGTGCACCTGGTGCATATGAGAGTAAGGCTATTTTTTTATTGTTGTGCCCAAAATTCCCAATAAATATTCACGGAGGTAGTATTTAAGATATCATTTAATTTTAGTACTTTTATATGTGTAATATAATATTACCTATTTTCCACTTATCGCCTCCCAAAAAATGTTATATGTATACATCATTGATCTGGATTTCCTCCCAAGAGACGTTGACGTTGTCTCTCTCTTTAATTAATTTGATCTATTTATTTTGCACATTTTGTTCCTGATTTTTATTTGTGGGTTTTACGTGTTATTCATATTTTTTGTATTGACAATATTAGAGATGTTGATTGCGTAGAAAGGAAGGTGGATTTGTCGAATGCATTAATCAATAATTTTGGAGTGGAGATTCTAATGAAAATGATCTCTCTATTCTGACTGAAGCACGCAAAAGGATAGGTGGATATAATCAAGGTTGAAAATATCGGTATCGATGGAAATATCGAGATCTTAAATTTATGGAAATATCGATGGATATATCGATATCGGTAAATTTAAAAATTATAAAAAATTTAAGAGCAAACATTTAATACATAAATTTAACAAAAGAATTTTAAAAATTTTATAGTTGTGACAAATTTATATACATACACTATTTTTTTTGGAGTTTTTCCCGAAATTCATCGATATTTTCTCGATATCTTTCGATATTTCCTCGATATCTTTCGATATTTACGAGCAAACATTTAATACATAAATTTAACAAAAGAATTTTAAAATTTTTATAGTTGTGACAAATTTATATACATACACTATTTTTTTTGGAGTTTTTCCCGAAATTCATCGATATTTTCTCGATATCTTTCGATATTTTCTCGATATCTTTCGATATTTACTCTATATCTAACGATATTTGGTTTAATTTGTGGAATAAATAAGCGATATCGATATTACAGGCTGATATTTACCGATATTTTTCATTTTTTTAATGAATATTATGAAAATATCGTTTCTACCCAATATTGATATCGGTGACTATAAAAAATTGATATATCGTGGATATATCGGGATATTTTCATCCTTGGATATAATAGAGTGATTTTTCTTGAATGGCTTGTAAAATTATATTACAATTGTTTAGAGTTTACATATTTTATTATAGAAATGCAAACATTTTGGCTCATCTTTTATTGGGATGTTCAGATCTATTTTAAAAGTATAGTATTAAGTCGGGGAAAAATTATTTTTAAGGTCAACGGGTTAGAGGTAAGCAAAAGGAGGACCGTAAGTTTGCGGGCTGGCAATTTAAGGACCACAATTTTTTAACTTGGCAAATTAAGGACCGCAGCTTTTTAACTTGACAATTTAAGGACCGTAGCTATTTAACTTGGCAAATTAAGGTCAAAATTGGCCCGTATGAGCTCCATTTAGGCTGAAATTGCACGAGATTGGCACACGATGGAAGATTTTGGACATATTTCTACACGTGGGACGTAGTGCAATTTCAGCGCAACTGGAGTTCATACGGGCTAAATTTTGTCCTTAATTTGCCAAGTTAAAAAAACTGCAGTCCTTAAATTATCAAGTTAAAAAGCTACGATCCTTAATTTGCCAAGATAAAAAAGTTGTGGTCCTTAAATTGTCAACCCGCAAACTTAAGGGTCTCCTTTTGCTAACCCCCTAACCTATTGGTCTTAAAAAAATATTTCCCCTATTAAGTCGGGCCTCCAATTATTTTAGAAGACATGCTTCATGTTTCTTATTCTTATATTTCTTAAGCTATAAATTTTATTTTCCTTTCAAAATGCGTAATATAAATGTTAAATTAAAAGACAAATAAAATACTTAGAAAACTTGAAACAAAAATATTCTTTCTTTTTTGTTCATTTTTCCTTTTTATAGAGTTAACTAATTAAAAAATACAATATTATGTTCGATTAATTTCAATAATTATTGTTAGAAATTTTATGAAATCAATGTGGCTAATAATTGAAAGTAACAAATATTCTTTACATTTATAGGGCTTTTACTATGCTTAAGAGCAATAAATAAGTTATGAATGAAAATTACGATGAAAGCAACAAATGCACATAGAACTGCTGAGTTATTACTTAAACTTATGTTTTTTTAAATTCTTTTTTTACCTTAAGAGTCTTTATTTATTGTGTCCTAGTTTACACTTAGTTTAAAAGCTTGTCTTATCCATGTATTTAATACATGAATTTGGACCTTACTCATTCTACATCAAATATGTTCTTGTGGCCTATTCATGGCCAATAGTTGAACGTTAGGTGGATGGCGGCATAAGATCACCTTACAGAGTTTGATTTCCTGCCTAATTTGGCATGGATTATATGTACCATCTCTAAGACTAATTGATTTCTACCCTAAAATGAGCGAATTTAGTTGATTTTGGGAGACTCTTTCTCGATTTTCACTTCGGCGAGGTGGGGTCTTCGCTAGGAAGGATCCATGGTGTTGGTTGCTCATGACCCCAATCCATCGTCTGTCCTCTCTTATACTGACTATCTTGCCAGCCATCTTTATTTTCACAAAGAGAGGGAACCCCGCACTCACCTCCATTACTTAAAGTCAGACTTTTGGATTAACATAATCAAGTCGGATGCCACAGAGATAGAGCTGGCACAGTGGTGGGCTCGTTGGGATATCCCCAACGATTTGTCCATTTTTTCTCTTGTATGATGCTAAGCAGGATGATCAACCTCTCCGGGGGATGGTGGCAGTGTCAATTGATATTTTAGAAGCCGGGTTATGATCTCCTCTATACCCCATCGTCACCAATCTGCTGAACTTCTAGGGGCTCTCCCTTTTTCAGATCTTCCCCAACCCCTGGGAGTTCACGTACTTACTGACCTTGGTGAATGAGTCCCGCCAGCAGGGCAATGTGTACCTAAAATCCCGCTAGAAAAAGAGGATCATGGTGGCCTTTCCTGGCAACCCTCGGGTGACCCCACAAAATAGTTTTGGGTGGTGGGCAGCTAGAAGACGACCTCTCACAACTATATGGTTGAACTTTATATACCTATTTCTTCCACCTCAAAGAAAAGAATAAGTTACATAGTTATAAATCATCCAGTTGAACTAATTAAAATTTTCTCTTGATGTATAGGCTATATATGCCCTCGGAGTCGGAGCTGAATTTCAACTTCATACTTGTGATTGAGAGACTCTATCTGCTTTCGGATTCCGAGCATCGCATGTTGCAGTTGAATACTCACGAGGCGCAACAAAGTTCCTGACTTTTTTGCTCACCGTGCCATCTGTAGGCTGATTTTAGTAAGTTTTCTGATCTTTGTCTTTCCGCCTTTCAGTTCTTTACTTGTAACTCATATAATTTTTCATAAAATCAATAGAATTTTTTTATCATATTGGTAACATATGCTTTACTTGATTATAACAGTTTACATTCTTGCATTTTTGTAATATTATTGTTTGATTTTACTATGAATCGCATGTAAAAATAACTGTATTTTTAATAAAAATAATTAATATTTTAAAAAAATACATTTACAAATACTTAATCAGCCACACGGAGTTTAATATCTTAAAATTTAATCAGTAATACCTTAAAAAATAAACATTAATATTTATTTAAAAAAATATCAAAATTAAACTTAAAATTTTATTACAATACCCAAGTAAACTCAAGAATTTGTCATAGAGTTATAAAGCCATTTCTAAGTTCCTTTATATTTTATTTTTCAAATTAATTCCTTTGGTTGATCCAATTTAATGCCTTTTTATATTCACCTTACTAATAGAAACATTAAAATTCATAACTTTTCTTTCGCTAATGAAAATCGTCTTTTTGTCTTTTATTATAATTATGCAAGGATATTGTCAACCACTGTTTTTAGAACCGGACCGGACCGGCCGGTTCAACCGGTTGAACCGGGAACCGGTCCGGTTACACCCAAAAAACTATTTTTCCGGTTGAACCGGTCAAAACCGGTCAAACCCGCTCAAAACCGGTCAGAACCGCTCAAAACCGGGCTAAACTGGTTAAACCGGCCATTTTTTTTAAAAAAAAAATTAATATTTATTTTATTTATTTATTTTTATTTGTCTTCTTAATCCTAATCAAACCAAAACCCAAAAACTTATTTTTCAGAAAAAAAAACCTCAACTGTTGAAGAACTAAGAAGAAATTAAAGAAAACCTATTTTGATTGAGTTATTTTGTTTCTTTTGTATTTTGTATTGTTATTTTATGACTCTATTATTTTTATTTAATTTTATAAGTGTATATTTATTTTATTTAACATATAAAATATTAAAAAATAGGTATAAATTATTTTAACGGTTGAACTGCCGATCCAACAGGTTGGACCGGTTGAACCGTGAATCGGTGCCTTGTCCGGTTTGATCACCGGTCCGATTATGAAAACACTGTTGTCAACCATCTAAAAAGAAAATATATTTCAAGATATATCTTACAATAAATAAACGTCTCTTAATTATCCACCATAAAAACAGTCAAAGTTGAAAGCAATAAATTTGTATTGAGTCGGGACGTGTCTTTTCAGGATGACGCAGAAGATGCGAAATTTCAACTCAACTGAGGAAGTAGTATCTAAATTTGTCATCATATGAAATGAAAGGGTAGTACATTAATTTAAATATATTTTTAAAATAATTAATTAGGATTGTTTTTATTGAAATATTACATATGTTTACACTAAATAATTAAGGATGTCCAATCATAAATTGTTCTAATTCTAACTTTTTATTGAAAACAATTGTAAATAATTAAATATGTTTAAATTGTATAGTATACCTCATAACTTCCTCAATTTTATGCACACAGAAAAAGAAATTATTACTTTTGGACATACACTTGCACACGATTCAATTTTATTTATTTTTACTTTATGCATAATGATTGACAAAATTATCCCTCAAATCTTACTCACTAAGACCATTTCTTTTAATTTGTGTGTTTTTCTTCTTATAAAAAATAATTTTGGGACGAAGAGATTAGTTTTATAGGAGTGTAGAAGGAGTATTTTCAGTAAAAAGGTGAAATTTGATTTTATGTATGAATACCCAAGGCTAAATATTGTGTGAAATGTTTCAGTGTAAAACTTATTTTGAGAATATATTAATTGTTTCAATAAAAGGTAGTTGCTATATTATAAATATACTCTTTATCCCAAAGACCTTTCATCATTTTAATTATAAGTAATTAGATTAGTTAGATTGAATTAAAAAATAATGATATTTTGAGTAGAGATTTTCATTTACAGGGTGTGCAAAAATGTTTGGGGACTAGAAAAGAAAAGTGCACAAAGTGTTTTAAACTAAAAAATAATGATATTTTGTGAGGATAAAATAGAGTAAAGATTTTCATTTACAGGGTGTGCAAAATGTTTGGAGACTAGAAAAAAAAAAGTGCGCAAAATGTTTAGAAACGAAATGAGTATCACTTTTGAATGATATAGTTGAAGGGTAATTAGTTCTTTTACTAAAAGGTATTCACTGTTTTATTAAAAGATTAATTAATTTACTTGTAAATCAATTTCATGGTAAAGCTTGTTCACACTATACCTACTCTTGTCAAAATGTAACAAGACATGATTGTATATAAAAAAAAAAGGGTATGTATAGTGTGAAATTTATTTATGATGAAATGGATTTGCAACTAATATCTTTTAGTAGAAAAAATAATACTCTTTATTGAAAGTAACTAATACCCTATGTTTCGTGGTAAAATTTTGTTCATGCAACATCACTCTTGTCAAAATGTAATAAGACAGGATTGTAATAGAAAAAGAAGTAATGTACATATAAAACTTATTTATAGTGAAATTGAATCACACTTTACTGAAATAATTAATACTTGTCATAAATAATATGCTCTAAGTAAAACGTGCATGTCATAAATAATTAATATGCTCTAGTAAAAATAACTTATAATATTCCTTTCAATGGTGAAATTTGTTCACACTGTACTGTAACTAAAAATTGATTAAAATTATTATATTATGAATAAAGTGTGTGAAGCTATTAAAGAAAAAAGTTACTCCCTCTGTCCACCAAATTATTTTTCACTTTTCTTTTTTTATTGTCCACAATTTTTTTTTCATTTTTTATTTATAAATAACCTACACAAAATAAATTTTTTGGCTCTACAATACTTTTATTTTTTATTTTTACTTTATCTATCATTTAAATATAATACCACTTTTTATTAAATCTCGTGCCCACAATAAAAGAAGAAAAACATTCATGAACGGAGGAAGTATAAAATATGTCTGTGAGGGATTTTAAATTCTATTCCCCTATTCTGCAAAGCCATGCACCTCCCACCCTCCCCCGGATGTGGGCTGAAACCACACCGGCCATATATATATATATATATATTTTTAACCTGCTCGAATCTTGATTTGGACGATTTAACAACGAATTGAATTGAAATCGATCTTAAAATTAAAGACCGTCTTAAGAAAAAATTGCTAAAAGTTGTTCCCAAATTCATTTTAAAACCAATGCTTTGATAAAATATCAACTTTAAAATTGATCACTAAATAATTTTTTTTTGGTAGTGTTGTAACTTGAGTCTAACGTCAAAATTAAACCCTTAATTTTATTTTTTTATAATATATAAATAGAATTAAGACATGCAAATAAGGTACTTTTGTAAATAATGGTAGAGACATAAAAGTAAGAAATGAAAATGAAAATCTCGTGAACACCATTTGAAGTCTGACGCCGCTGGAAGTAGTGAAAAGATTCTGGCAGCATCCATTTCGTAGAAACTACTTTCCCAGCAAAGATAAGTATTGCATGTGTTAGAGGACGTGTCTTGTCCCCGGTTCAAAACACTTCCACGTATTATAAATGCATTTTTAAATATCAACTACACAATTATTTTTAACCAGGTGAGTTAACTCACCTGGCCACCGGGCTCCTCACTTAAGTGAGTGACCTGGGTTCGATTCCCTTTGGGAACGAATTAGGACGGGAGATATAAGGTTGGAGTTGGAGATATGGAGTGTAAGGAGACTTGGTGAACTAACTTCTAACTACTAACAACTAACATTTACCGATAAAAAAAAACTACACAGTAATTTTTAAAACAATAGATCTCTTGTCAAGTAAGTATATGATATAATTCAAATATACTTTTAATATAAATTGTATTAATGAAAAACATAATTTTTTATTGAAAAGAATGTAATTCTTGTCTACCAACTACCATGTGTGTATTTATGTAGTGATTGTCTTTATTTTAAAATATATTTTTATAGAAAAAAGCGTGTAGTTGTTCGTTATAGACAACTAATAGTATATGGTACTATTGAAAGTGCCAAAAAAAATTGTCTTTTCAAATTAATACATACCTATCCATACAAAAATGTAGAGATAATTAACAAATATCTAATCATCTGAAGTTTATTTTCAAATTAATGCTTACCTATCCTTACAAAAATGTAGAGATAATTAACAATTATTCAATCATCATCAAACTTTAGAAGCTGCCGCCTACCAATAATGCCATAAAGAGAGCGACTGCCTTTTAACCTCAAAAGTGCAGAGTTTTCCAGTTCAAAATTTTTGTTTCAAGTTACTTGTGTTATTTGATCTTACTAGTATTTTCACCCGTGCGATGCACTATCTATAATATTTATAAAAAAAAAATTGATTTTATTAAAATAATTAATTATTTTATAATATGTATGAATTTAAATTTATAAGGTTATATATTAATTCTCCTATATATTACTATTTATATTTCATAAGATATTGCACAATTCACTACTCATTATTCACAAAAACCTATAATACATAATATACATCACATTCAACTAATAATTACGCACAAATACGTCTTTCTTTTATTTCTTCACTTAAATTGAACAATTTACCCTCATTAAAAACTATTTTATCCATTTAAATTCTATAACTTAACTCATGTACAAAATTTTAAGAAATTTTAAAATAATTTCATATTGGTATATTTTAAAGCACTATTTTTGAATTGGTACAAATATTTTATATTATAGAGTAAATATGAGTTGAATAATAGATTTATTTTTTAACATATTGTACCAATTTAAAAATAGTGCTTTAAAATGAATTATTTTGTAACTGTCCCAAAATTTAACTATACAATATCTTTTAGGACAGAGAGAGTGCGGAATTAAACTTTTGCATATGTCATGATGTGATTAAATTTGATGGTGTATCATTGTTTTTTTTTATGTGTAAATTAACTACTTTTTTATATTAATTTTTTCTTAAATATATATGTGTATATAACTATATATATGTACCTACATTTTAATTTGTAAAGAATATTAATTTAGTTAATCAACAGATTTTGAAAATTCTTCTTGGGACTACCTATTTAAAAAAAAATAGTTTGATCAGTCAAATAAAAATTATCTTATATTAAATATTACAATATTTATAACAAAAATAATTTTAAAATAATTTTTTATACAACATAACTTTAGAATTATTAATGTCATACAAAACTTTATTAATATATCTTTTAAAATTCTTACTTTTTATTATATTATGAACATATTATATACCATGAATTTTAATTCTTAATATTTTGTGTAATACACATGAATTCACTTCGTTTTAAAATAGGTGATTTGTGAGTTGATTTCATACTTAGGACAAAACTCCACTTTACTATTTAAATTGTATATTTTTTAAATATTACATTAAGTTTATGTCTCATTAATAATATTATCTAATATAATGTATATTCATGTATAATATAAAATTATAAAAATATATTTATCCTTTATTATAGACCAATAGAGAGTTTAATCTTTTGGATCATTGAAAACTCATTCTTATTGTTCGAATCACTAACCAATTTGTTATGAGTTGTTTGTTTTCATGTTCAAATAGTGATACACACCAATCTTTGTAAAAAATTTAATAAAATTATCTTAATTTGTCTACTTGAAGAAATACTGAATATGCATATGCACATTGAAATAAAAAAAGGTTTAGAAGGAGACATAATTTTTTTTTTTAAATTATCAACTATTATTTAAATTACTTTATAGCTGCAGGAATTATACATTAGTCGAATGAAAATAGGATTGAGAACTTTTATATTCAACACAAGAAATAAAATATTGGAGACTATGCTTCAATTTTTTTTTTTTTTAAGATTTTACCTTTAAAGACTTTTTATATGTTTACATAGTAATGCCAATAAATTATCATTAAACCAAACAATAAAAATTTTCAATATTTTTCATATTGATTTGAAAGAAAAATATTAATAATAAAATTAATTAACACTTTGGACAAAAGATTTTTTATTAAATGAGTATATAATTATATTTATATATATCTTAATAAATAATAATATAATTTATACTCCTCCGTCCACGAAAAATACGCTCACATTCTTGCACGTGGTTTAATGCAATATGTAGGAATGTATTATGGAATATTGTGATGTCCGTTATGAATAAAACGAATATCGTTATGAATAAGTAAATATTATCAAAAAGAAATTGACTGGGTTATTTGTTAAAATAGTTGAAATTTTGTTTTCTCCTTTGCTACTTTTTCTTCCTTTATTTCACATTTTTCTAGTTTTTTTTCTCGAGATAATAGAGAATTCACCAGTTAAATAAACTTTGCTACTTCTTTTTTTTCTCAATCCCATTTTTCTGAATTTTTTTTTTGAAAAATACCATTTAAATTCAATAATTAAAAAGAAAAACATTTTTTTGGTATTTAAAAATATTTTTTTGTGCTTTCTGAAAGTTTTTTCGATAATTAAAGGGTGGGTGTATTTTTTTTTTTTCAAAAGAGAGGGTGAGGAGGGTATTTTTGATATTTTATATATAATTTAAACAAATAAAATAATAAAGTGTGTACTTGCATATACCCGGAGCCTATTTGTATAGATAAATCATAAATGAGAAAGTTGGGCCAAGATTTCATTAATGGCCCATGAGACCTATATCTAAACCTAAAATTTCAGAAACCCACTTCTATTATACTCTTCCTCGCCTGTGAGCTACATCAGACGAACCCCCTGCCGTCCACGGCCACGCCACTAAGGGCTCATTCCCTGCCGTCCACGGCCACGCCACTAAGGGCTCATTTGGTTCGTAAGATAAAAATATCTATCCATAAAAAATATGCATATTTTTTACGGATAAATATTTTTATCTTACAAACCAAATGAACCTTAAAGGTCTGATTATATTTTATTAGGGTTTCAAAATTATTTTTTGCAAACGGTGTGCGATTTTGTGACTAAAGTTTAGGCGTCCGGACAAAAAAACAAAATACGATGGTTTAAAGTTGAGTCGCTACGGTAGGAGTGGGCTGTTCTCATCTGCTGCTTTTATATATCTTCCACTTGTTTCAGAAAATTTATTGATGAAATTCTTGAACATATTACTTTGACAAATATTCAACTAACCATTTCAGAGCATTTATGGCAGCTATATTTCTTGATGTGTTGTGTTTTCAGCCTTTCGTTACGATGTCTCCTTATTCTCTGTACTAAATCATTCCTCTGGGATTCAATGCCCTTTTGCATAATGATGAAATCGTGCCAGATCAAGTGAAAATATTCCTCTGCAAAACCTTCAAAGAAATGGCTATGGCCCCTACAGTAAAAGTAATTCTTGGATCACTAGCCTTTGCCATATTCTGGGTTCTGGCAGTTTTCCCTGCGGTTCCCTTCTTACCAATTGGACGAACCGCAGGGTCCCTCCTGGGAGCAATGCTTATGGTTCTTTTTCAAGTGATCAGCCCTGATCAAGCCTATGCTGCAATTGATCTCCCAATTCTTGGTCTACTCTTTGGTACTATGGTAGTCAGTGTTTATCTTGAGCAAGCTGATATGTTTAAGTATTTGGGCCTAATGCTTTCTTGGAAAAGCATGGGTGCTAAGGATCTACTCTGCAGGATTTGCTTGATCTCTGCTGTCTCGAGTGCCCTCTTCACCAACGACACGTCCTGTGTCGTTCTGACAGAGTTCGTACTCAAGATTGCGAGGCAGCAGAATCTGCCGCCTCGCCCGTTTCTGTTAGCACTCGCGTCGAGTGCTAACATAGGGTCATCAGCGACCCCAATTGGGAACCCCCAGAACTTGGTGATTGCTGTGCAGAGTAAGATCACTTTTGGGGCCTTTTTGTTTGGGTTGTTTCCGGCTATGATTGTGGGGGCGTGTGTGAATGCTTTGATTATGTTGTGTATGTTTTGGAAGGTGTTGTCTGTTCACAAGGATGAGGAGGTCGTGGCTCAAAACGACGTCACTTCGCATCGCTTTTCGCCTGCCACGATGTCGCACCTCAATTCCTTGAATTCCCAAGATTTGGATTCGATGAGTGTTCATGTGGAAGCGGTGCTCAGGAACAGGGGATATGTGTCTGACACTAATAGCATTCATAGCTCTCCTAGTGTTGGAAATGGCCACATTGAGAGGGAAATTGACAAGGATTCGAGTGTTGGATTCGAGTCGAGTAGAAAATCGGATTCTTTGAGAGAAGTGGGGAGCTCTAATGAAGTTGAATACAATGGCTTTTCCAAGAAGTGGAAAAGGATCTTATGGAAAACATGTGTGTATCTTATCACTTTAGGGATGCTGATATCTTTGTTGGCCGGTTTGAACATGTCGTGGGCTGCAATTACGGCTGCACTCGCCCTCGTCGTTCTTGATTTCAAGGACGCGAGGCCTAGTTTGGAGAAGGTGATTCGGTTTAGAGATTATAAATACGTTGAAATCATTGATTATGTTAGCTATTCGTGATCTTTTGTTGATGATCTAAGTGCTTTTTTTTTCCGTCGTGGTGATCCAGGTCTCATATTCGCTCTTGATATTCTTTTGTGGAATGTTCATCACGGTGAGTGGTTTCAATAAAACAGGAATCCCGAGCTCATTGTGGGAGCTCATGGAGCCTTATTCGAAAATTGATCGTGTCAGTGGCATAGCAGTTTTGGCAGCTGTTGTAATTGTGCTCTCCAATGTGGCTTCTAATGTACCTACAGGTATTTTGACTGGTTTTCAGATTTAGTGAAATCTCTTGATTATGAATCCATGATACATAAGTTTCAGAAATGTTTATGCTGCTCAATCTTGGTGACTATGTCACTATGTGTACATGCTCATATTTTGGGCAGTTGATATTATCGAATAAATACACTCGTAGAGAAAACAAGGACGAGTCTTAATTATCGTTTAGATTGGGGGATACAAATGCATGATTCAAATCCAACCGAATCACTTGAAAAACTTGTATTGATAGGCTAAATTTGGATTCCAAATCCATCTCCAAATTAGTTGATGCAAACTCAACTCTAACAACTTCTTGTCCATCATCTTCAGTCCTGCTTTTAGGTGCTCGAGTGGCAGCCTCAGCGGCTGCAATATCTCCAGGCAGCGAGAGGAAAGCGTGGCTCGTCTTAGCTTGGGTGAGCACCGTAGCAGGGAACCTTTCCCTGTTGGGATCAGCAGCCAATTTGATTGTGTGTGAGCAGGCTCGTCGTGCTCAACACTATGGCTACAACCTGTCGTTCTGGAGTCATCTCAAGTTCGGTCTTCCCTCCACGCTCGTCGTCACTGCTATCGGCTTGACCCTCATCAGAGGGTGATGATGATATAGATTCAGAATATCGGCACAAGTATTATTGTCCAATCTCCCTTGTAGTTTCTGTGAGTACAGAAATGTAAAATGTCTACCCTGCATTTATTTCTCCAGAATTTTTTTGTTTATACAATTGATTCATGTCACATTCGTTTATACATTCCAAATTTTAAGATGAATTTTGTGGAAATATAAACTATTTCTTGTAATTGGTCGAAATGGTTCATATATGACTAATTGGAAGATTATAGTATCAGTTCGAAGCAAGGTATCTTGTATAAGACAGTGATAATTTTGTATGTCATTGTGCTATATTTAAATTTACAGTATCATAAAAATATTTTATACTGTAATATTTTTTTATCAATTAAATTACCCTGATTTTTTAATGGCACAACATAACATCCAATCCCATTGTTCACTATTGTTGGTTTCAATTGAAGCAAGAAGAAATTCTATAATATTCCTAGTTACTTAAATTACTCTGCTTTTATTTCGTTTTTTTGACAAAAATACTCTCCTGCATTTTACAAACAATTTAATCTGAAATATTTAGAATTGCAGGTATTATTGAAACAATATTCAAATGTGTTGGAAAAAAATTAGTGCAATCGTGCACGAAAATGTTAAATTGTAAATTTACTATAAAGAATATATAATAAATTTCACATGCGTTTGGTTGAAAATCTATGCAATAATTACTTTTCAGTTTATAATATTACCTTTGATTTTAGGTAAATTTATTTATTTATTTAGAGAGATTTTGTAAATAAATTATCAAAATAGGAAATTGAAGCCAGTTGGTACTTTCGGTAACCGACTGGTGACGTGGTATCAACAACAGATTCTCCTGTCTGGAAGGGAGATCTAGTTGGAACTGCCAAACCCCACTGGAAGAGTCAGTTGTACATACTCTCATTCTCTCTCTCTCTCTCTCTCTCTATATATATATATATATACCCTATTTATACAACCAAATGTGGATAAAATAACAAGAACTACTATCACTTTTGAAACAAAAATCTAACTCAGAGAAGAGAAAATGTAATAAACCTCAAGGAAGATGAAGTTTTTGTTGAGATACTTTTGTGGGAGACGAAGTTATGTGTGATAAATACTATAAATTAAATATTACATATTTCTCATATGATTAATTTTAATTACAGGCCACACTATATCAAAACCATATATCCGATGTATACAGACCACACTATATCAAAATCATATATTTTAATTACGTAAAAAAATTAATTTATCTATATATATAATTAGTATTTAAAAGTAAAAGAGAGTATAAATTTAAAAGTTTTCCTTCCATTTTATATTTTTACATTTTCCATTACTACTTCAACAATTTGAATAATCATGCTTCTCAGGTACGTACACACACACACACACACACACACACACATATATATATATATATATATTCCCTGTATACATCAGATATATGATTTTGATATAGTGTGACCTGTAATTAAAATTTTATCATATGAGAAATAGGTAATATTTAATTTATACTCCCTCCGTCCCAGACCAATTTGCACACTTTACATTTTGAGTTGTCCCAAACCAATTTGCAAACTACTTAAAAGGGAAACATCAATTTGTGTGCACACTCACAAAACTTTACACCCATTTACCCATACACCACTACTTTATTTAAAAAATATATTTTTTCTTAAACCGTGTGCCATCCCAGGGGTGCAAATACCCCTGGGACGGAGGGAGTAGTATTTATCATACATAACTTCGTCTCCCACTAAAGTATCTCAACAAAAACCTCATCTTTCTTGGGGTTTATCACATTTTATCTTCTCTGGGTTAGATTTTTGTTTCAAAAGTGATAGTAGTATTTGTTATTTTCTCCACAGTTAATTGTATAAAACAGGGTAGATGTATATATATATATATACACACATAATGTAGAGAGAGAACTGTCTCCTCCAGTCGGGTTTGGCAATTCCGACTGGTCTCCCTTCCAGACAGGAGTTGATGTCATGTCACCAGTCTGCACCTATAGTACCGACTGGCTTCATTTTCACCCTCTCACCCTATTTTGATAATTTGTTTACAAAACCTCCTTAAATAAATAAATTTGCCTTGATTTTACCTTAATGCAAGTCAAATTTACAGTTAGGTTTTAGGGCTCATTTATTTTAATGGACAAAATAAATAACTCAAGATTATAGTTTAAATATTATTATTTGGAGTGATTCTGCTGTGGAACCGGGGTGCATGATATGCACCCTTAATTCAAAAATTAATTTTGTTCATTCCCATTCAATTTCTCTTCCGCATAACCACGCTCCCAATGACTGCATTTTCTTTCCAGCTTGCCTCTCATTACGTCTTCGCTGCTCCGCACATTTGCACTATCTTCATCATCATCAAGAATCTACAACAAAAGAGTAGGAATCTTGTCACCACCACCGTCATCATCGGAACCACTCATTCCTCCACCTGCCGCCGCCTCCATCGCTGTGATTACAGTTTTTTTCAATTTTTCTTATTTGTTTTGGTAAAAAGAATGTATGATCTTTGATATTATTCTAATTACAATTCTGGTGCATAAAGAACAAAAAAATTGGAGTATTTTGCTGAAGGGGTTGGAGGATTAGTGGATTGGAACAAGTTATTAAGGAACAAAGAAGCAATAGTTCTCTTTTACAATTTATAAATGAATAAACCTGATAGTGCTGTGGTACCGTTGAGTTGAAGTATTGTTCGAAGTGTGGCGACACTCAAGACAACACTTAATGTGTTCAGAATATTGTAGAGAGAATAAGTAAACAACGGAAGACTTTGAACACAAGGATTAACTCAATCTTTCCACAAACTAATATTAGTTTGTGACGGCCTCAAGGCTGAAATATCATTAACTTGGAAAAAGTGATTACAAAAACAAATTCGAGACTTGGAAACATTCCTTCCAAATCTCAAACATAAAATCGGATAAAATATCCAAACAAGTTCCCAAATGGCAAACCTAGATTGTTAAGTCTAAGCCTACTTCAAGCATATACTACCACACCCCGTGAATAGCTCAGCAAAACGTATGAGATAATAATATACACGAGTGTTGTACTAAGTGTAACAACACATGTGAAATCACTACACTAAAATCGTAAAATGGGTTCCGATTTATGCGCTATGCTTCAGTATGTAGTGAGGGCTCTCTCTTATAATTTCTGGACGTATTCCTCATCTATTTATAGAGTTGGAATGATGATCCATCCATCAATGAAGTGGAAATCATGGAGAGAAGTTGAGATCCACTTTTGTAGGAGTTGAGGTAACTTCCATGTAACTTCCTTTCATTACTCTCGGTTCCTTTCAATTCCAGGCCCTTCCACCACGTTCCAGATCCTTCCAGGTGCATCAAGAATATTCTGGGTCATGGGAATAACCGCCGTTGACCGTCGTTGACCAGGGACAGCACCAAGGACAACCATCGAGGCAACACTAAGCAGTTGATCACTGGAACATGTTTCCTGAAGGATGTTGACCTGAAATGATAGCAAAGACAATTTGAACAAGACTAACAGTTAGTCGTTAGAACAAATATAAGAAGAATGTCCTGGAGGATGGATGTGATTCCAGATGTGATGACACTGGTCTCAACACTCACATCTTCAATCTCCTCCAATCACACCTATCCGCAAACACTTAACCTGATGCACACAAAATCAGTTTATGACAAAGGCAAAATAGATGTTATTTGAAGCAGTGTAATTCTAGATAAGAACTTGGTGCACATTTAAACAGAGTATGATAAATGCACAAAAAAAATTCTTCATGATTAAACTAAGGGAAGGACATCCTAAGTGCTATCAGTTCAATACCAAAACAAAGGAACAGTATCAGAGTTAAAAGGCAAGATAAAAACAGTATTCAAGTTACATCAACTTCAAATAGTTAGTAATGTTAGTGGGATCAGAATTATGATCAGAGTGGAAAAACTCCAGCAGCAGCAATCTCCCCCTAACATTAAGAACTCCCCCTAAGTAGCAGCTTCAGTATCAACATCAGTACTGACAGGATCTGCAGGTGTTGCCTGAGGGATGGCAACATCATGGGCATCTCTACCAGCAGCAGCAGCATTAACCTCATTCGTTATGTCTTCAATCACAACATTACTAGATCCAGAACTTTCAACAGCAGCAGGTTCATTTATTGGCGCATCAGTTGGTACTTCTCCCCCTGTGGATGTGGATAGGAGGGATTTCCAAAAGGTGCTCCTTTCTTCAAGTATATCAGTCTGCCTGTTAAGAGAAGTGGCTTGGAGTCTGAGCTGTGAGACTTGCTCGGCAAGAGAAGCAGCCTGTTCTTCAATGTACCTGCGATGAACAGTAACAGATACTACCTCACCAGTTGTGGAAGTAGATGCAGTACTAGCAGGAGTGTTGCCAATAGTAGGGGCAACATTCGGTTCATCAGTGGCAGGAACAGAGGCTGATGCAGTATCGCCAGTCATATTTTCGGCCATAGTAGCGAGAGTGATGAGGGGGTTTTCAGTTTCAGAGGTTTGAGGTGTTTCAGTGGTTTGATGTGGGAGAGTATGTGATGAAGATGGAATGGATGACCTTTTATGCTTCATTGATATGAGTGAGATAAAAAGTAATTTTTTTTATTTTTGAAAGAATTTTTTAAAGCACGAACACAAGTGAATGAAAGAAACGGCACACAATCACATTTGTAACACATAATAAAAGACTTCAATTTATAAGAGAATTTTCGAAGATTATGAGCAGTTTAATTAAGAGAAAAATATCCACCATTATCTAAATAACTACCCATGATATGTTAGTGTAGAAAGTGGGTGAAAATGGGGTATAGTTATTGGATTTTTAAAAAAAATAACTGACACATTAATTAAATTAATCAATTATTTATACCATATAATTATCACAATATTATCATAACTAAAATAATTAAATAACTCATTATGTAAATGCTAAAAAAATTCTGAGAATTAGATCAATTATGGTTTATAATGTAGGCACACATACATATTTTTTTTTAATTGCACTTTTTATTCTCAAGAATTTAATCACCTTTTGAAAAGAACACATCGTGGTTGTCAGCCCCGTGTGCCTAGTTACTCAGCGATCATTCAAGAGTGTTCTTCTTTCCCTTTTTGAAACTAAACAGCCTTTTGAAAAGAACACATCGTGATTGTCATTCCCGTGTGCCTAGTTACTCAACATGTTTAGACCTTTGATTTTTTAGAACTTGTGCTTTTGTTGTGTATGTCTAGTACGAAACTTTTGAGATCACATCACGTCAGAATAAGGTTAGCAATAAACAATATAAGTTACAGAACTACTCAATTATGAAATAAAATGATAAAAATACAGAAATGTTGCTTCAAGTGTGGTAACACTCGGAGCAACGTCACACACAGATTTTCAAGGAATACAGAGTCCAAGAGATTTTCTAAGTGAAGAAAACCTCTCAAAGTCTAGTGCTTTTGTGAAAATGTCAGCTATCTATTTTTAGTGGATATATACTCTAATTTCACTATCTCCTTCTCAACTAGATCTCTTAAAAAATGGTGTCTAATGCGTATGTGTTTTGTGAGTGAGTGTTGTACCAGATTTTTTGAAATGTTGATCGCACTTGTGTTATCACAGAAAATTACCAAAGTATTTGTCTCAAGCACATAATCATCTAGCATCGTTTTAAGCAATAGGAGTTGTGTAGAACAGCTACCAGCAGCTGTGTACTCAGATTCAGCAGTGAATTGGGAAATGTTGCACGAAGTGTTGTCACGAATGAGATAACAGTTACCAGCAGAACGATGACCAACCATTACACACTTATCAGTTTCATCCAGTACAGAACATAAGTCTTTATCAAACTTCACATGCAGATTATTATCACACAACTGACTTATGCTTATCAAGTTAGCACGTAAACCTTCAACATGCAGCACATTTTTCAGTTTTGGAAAACCTTCAACATTCAAAGTTCCTTTTCCTATTATGTTACCCTTAGAACCACCACCATATGTAACATTACCACCATCAAAAGTTTCATATTCATTCAAGTATTCAATATTTCCTGTCATATGTCTAGAACACCCACTGTCAAAATACCATAAATCAGGTACACATGCTTGTAAAGAAGTACAAACGACATTGCAAAGCACTTTGGGTTTTCTAATCCATGCAGATTTTGATGTGTGTGAATACTTATGTGGTAACACTCCAGGTAACACTTTTCCAGAAAGCAAATCATCTTTTAGTTTGAAACAGTAAGGACGAATGTGTCCAGGAACTGAACAATAATGACAGATAAAAGTTCTTTTGCCTCTTTGTTTTGGAAATTTTTTGGAAGAAACTTTTGAATTTGGTTTCACAAAGGTGATAGGTTTTTCAAAACTAAAAGGGATAGAATTTTCAGAAAATTCAAGACCACATTTATCAGTTTTTCCAACAGACAAAGCTTCATTCAAAACAGTTGTACCTTTAGAGTACTTTTTGAAACTAAGTGTGGAAGCAGTCAACTTTTCTTGGAGTTTAGAAATTTCAAGATCCTTTTTTGTGAGATTTACCTAAAGTCTTGTGATGGTCTCAATCAGCTCTTCATTAGCTCGATTGACAGATTTCAGTTCATTCTTAAGTTTAGTAACCTTTATTTCTAAAGGTTCCTGTGAGGTACCTGTTCTAGAATAGAAAACATTAGTACTATCCTCATCAGAATCAGAAATAGACTGAAACCTGTTTGATATTGTTGCTGAGGTTGTCACACTGGGTTCAACATCCGAATCACTTTCAGGGAAGTCATCTCTCACACATTCAGATAAGAATGCAAGTTCTTCATCTGTAACTTTTATCTCTTCATCAGAATCTTCATCACTCAAAGAAATAGTTAAGCTCATCATTTTCTTTAATTGTGTGTTAGCACATTCATTTGCATAATGATCATAACCAGTACACTCATCACAAATGATATTTTCTCTATACTCAGGATCATACTTAAAATTTCTTCTTTGAAAAGATTTTCGACCAGAAGTTTGAGGGGAATTTTTAAAATCTATCTTAGGCTTAGTGTTAAAATCAGATTTGTTTCTCTTTTGCCTAAGGTAGGTTTCAAATTCTTTGGTAAGGGATGCAATACTATCAGTGTCATATGAAGTGTCATCAACACTATCGTCAACCTGTTCAATTTCAGTAATAACAGAAGTTTTTCCAGAACTTGAAGAGGTTTCTCCTTTGAAAACAACAACACCCTTTTTATCATACGCAGATTCTTGTTGAGACAAGTCCATTTCATAAGTTTTTGAAATGCTAATTAACTCATTATGACTCAACAAATCAGTGTTCCTAGCTTCTTCAATGGCACAAATTTTACCATTAAATCTTCTAGGAATAGTACGAAGGGTTTTGTTTACTAACCTGATATTGGAGATTGGATCTCCAAGTGATTGCAATTCATTCACCACCTCATAGAGTCTTTCATTGTAGGAAGAAATCGTCTCATCATCTTTCATTCTTAGGCCTTCAAACTTTGTGTTCAGCATCCTTGCCTTTGCTCTACGGACACTACCCGAACCTTCACAGTGTTCTTGTAGTCTTTCCCATGCATCTTTGGCTGAAACACATTTCTGGATAAGGTTGAACATAACCGTATCAACCGACAAACTAATTGCATTGATGGCCTTTGAATTGTACAATGACGAGTTGTTCTCCTCCGTGGTCCATTCAAGTTCGTTCTTAAGAATCTGGTCTCCATCTTTATCTTCAGTTGTGGGAGGACTCCAACCTGATAGGATGCTCTTCCATGCACATTCATCAAGAGCTTTGATGTAACTCCTCATCCGGTTTTTCCATGCAGCATAATTGGTTCCATCGAGTATGGGAGGACGGGTGATGGATCCACTGGAGTAGACGGCTCCAGGAGGGTAATCCATAGCAACTCAACACTCAACACCAGGACCAACACTTAGTACCGTCAAGTGATGGCTCTGATACCACTTGATAGTGTTGTGGTACCGTTGAGTTGAAGTATTGTTCGAAGTGTGGCGACACTCAAGACAACACTTAATATGTTCAGAATATTGTAGAGAGAATAAGTAAACAGCGGAAGACTTTGAACACAAGGATTAACTCAATCTTTCCACAAACTAAAATTAGTTTGTGGCGGTCTCAAGGCTGAAATATCACTAACTTGGAAAAAGTGATTACAAAAATAAATTCGAGACTTGGAAACATTCCTTCCAAATCTCAAACATAAAATCGGATAAATTATCCAAACAAGTTCCCAAATGGCAAACCTAGATTGTTAAGTCTAAGCCTACTTCAAGCATATACTACCACACCCCGTGAATAGCTCAGCAAAACGTAAGAGATAATAATATACACGAGTGTTGTACTAAGTGTAACAACACATGTGAAATCAGTACACTAAAACCGTAAAATGGGTTTCGATTTATGCGCTATGCTTCAGTATGTAGTGAGGGCTCTCTCTTATAATTTCTGGACGTATTCCTCATCTATTTATAGAGTTGGAATGATGATCCATCCATCAATGAAGTGGAAATCATGGAGAGAAGTTGAGATCCACTTTGTAGGAGTTGAGGTAATTTCCATGTAACTTCCTTTCATTACTCTCGGTTCCTTTCAATTCCAGGCCCTTCCACCACGTTCCAGATCCTTCCAGGTGCATCAAGAATATTCTGGGTCATGGGAATAACCGCCGTTGACCAGGGACAGCACCAAGGACAACCATCGAGGTAACACTAAGCAGTTGATCACTGGAATATGTTTCCTGAAGGATGTTGACCTGAAATGATAGCAAAGACAATTTGAACAAGACTAAGAGTTAGTCGTTAGAACAAATATAAGAAGAATGTCCTGGAGGATGGGTGTGATTCCAGATGTGATGACACTGGTCTAAACACTCAAATCTTCAAAACCAAATATGTAGTTTATAATACCTAAAGAACAATTTTTAATACTAAAAAAATAATATATAATACCCAAAAATAAAAATACCCAAAGACCAAATAAAAATACCCAAAGTCCAAATAAAAACACCCAAAGATTAAACAAGAAATTTCACAGAAAATGAATTATACACCAAAAAAAGCAAAGAAACACCCAATGAATAATAAATCAGCTCACAAAAACACAAATATTTGGTGTTAAAAGAATAAAATACTTAAATACATAAACATAAAAAAAACTACTTAAATACATAAACAAAAAAAAAACAAATACTTCAAAATATTTTAAATATCCAGTATTTTAAATATTAGTTAAATATACAAAATTATTATGTTATATAATTAAAGATCAGCTCACTTATAAAAATAATATTTGGTGTATTATTCAATATAATATGGGTATAAATAAAGAATAATCAGGTATAAAAAAAGATCTCTTCGGCTATTAATAAAGTTTTTAAAAATAAAATATTTTAAATGATTGAATTAATACAATTAAATAATAAATTATTTATAAAAAACAACAAAATTCATAAATTATATAACAAATACCCGAAGACCAAATAAAAATACCTGAAGACCAAATAAAAATACTCAAAGACCAAATAAAAATACTCAAAGATTAAATAAAAATACCCAAAGACCAAATAAACATACCCAAACATTAAACAAGAAATTTCACAGAAAATGAATTATACACCAAAAAAAGTAAAAGAAACACCCAATGAATAATAAATCAATACTTCAATATCAAAAATAAAAGTACCCAAATATCAGCAGCTACATTTATAAAACTAAGAATAAACTAAATATTAACAATGCCTAAAAAATAATTTAATTATTTATAAAAAATAATTAATTCGATATCATTACGTGTACTAGCTTATATCATTATATATATTAATTAATATCATAATATTTTATAAAATAAAATATTACGAAGTGAATACAAACATCGATTCAAATGCTTTTTTTTTTCAAATGCTTCTTTATCTTTATACAGTGAAGAAAATAACAAATTGATGGGCTGCTTGGAAGGAAGAATAGATTTTTTCTCCAGAATCTTAGGAAAATTAGTTGCGAAAGCAAAAACAAGGAGCATATTTATAATACCCAAATAATAACTTATAATACCCAAAGAACAAGTTTGGAATACTCGAAGAACAATTTAGTTATACCCGAAGAACAACTCCTTAATACCCCAAGAACAATTATCTATAATACCCCAGAACAACTTATTATATCAAAAAACATATAGTGCGGCGTGTAGTGTGTGTTTCTGGAAAAATCAAATTAAATTTAAAACTAAACTAAAATTAAGGTGCATACTATGCACCCGAGTGCATACTAGAATTTGTGTATTATTTGTGAGTTAAATAATATATTTAAATTGATGGATTAAGATAATTAGTAGTGTAAGATGATTTTATTTTGAATATTTAAATTGTAAGATTAATAATAATAAAAATATACAATTGACAATATTGTCATATATATCTTAAACAAAAATAAAGTGAATTATGATTCTCCTTTCCAATATAAGAGGAGTATTTTAGTAAAGATAAACACAATGGATTATTATCATACTTCTTCCCTAAGATAATATTATCTTTTATTTATAAGATAATTGAACTTTAGTTTTGAGCTTTTTATTAATTTTGGATTTTTGTCCATTAAACTAGACATTAAATTAGATAAAATAATTTAATTTATCCTAACTTATCTGTTTAACAAACGAGACCTTAATATATATTCATCATATGCAGCTTACACTCTTGAAATGACCTGTAAATGCGATCATCTCATTGTAATTAAATGTCCATTTAACAAGGATAAGTTGTTTATGATCACTTAAATGCCATCACCAAATGTGTTATCACAAGTGTCCGAAAGTCGCCATCACATTAATCACAAGAAATGCCAAATGTTCTTCAAGTCAAACCTAATATCCTTTTTAAGATGATACTACTATCATTACATAGTAAACAATTTTAAAATGATTAAAATATAATATTAGTTATAAATTAATTTTTTGTAAAAAAATAAAATAAAATTGTGCATATGTGTAAATATTATAAACTAATTTTTAAATTTAATTATTTTTTGCCTACAATCTATTTTTTTTAAGATTCGGTGATAATGGCGTGGTTTTGTAAATTTAAATTGTCTTGTTACATACATATGAATTAATTGTATTACTTTAAATCATATTTTTTTAATATAGAAGTGATTGTATGGTTTTGAATTGAAAAAATTAATATCAATTAAATTTAACGATAACACGTTTAATTGAATCAATATTTTATAACACGGTTTAATTGAAAGAATTCTGAACTGAAAATGAATTTTTTTTAATATAGAACTGATTGTATTACTTTAAATCATTTTTTTTTTATTATAGAAGTGATTGTATGGTTTTGACTTATGTAGAAAAAATTAATATCAATTAAATTTAATGATAACACGTTTAATTGAATCAATATTTTATTACTACCTCCGTTCCACAAAAGTTTGCATACTTTCCTTTTTAGTTTGTCCCACAAAAGTTTGCATACTCCCAAAATGGAAATATTCCTTTAAATCTCCACCTTTAAAATCTTTACCTCACAATCTTCACCATACACATTCTACTCATTACATTTTTTCTTAAAATCTGTGCCTAGGAAAGTACCGCAAACTTTCCTGGGACCGAGGTAGTACTTTATAACACGGTTTAATTGAACGAATTCTGAACTGAAAATGAAATAAACTCAGTATTGCTGCAAGTTCGTAGATATGGGCCTAATGATTATAGGCCCTGTACGAGCCAGCCCATAGTAAGACTCACTGCTGAACTAAATATATAACAATGATATATATTAGGACGCGGATATTTTCCCCCAATTATTGCATAGTTCACCCCACTTTCACTTCACCACCCTTAATTTTTTCAAATTAACCACTTTTATTATTTTGTAAGTTCGTCCCACATTAAAAAACAAGAAGAAAAAATATACGATACCTTCTTCCGACGAAGCCCATCGCCGACTTCCGGTACCACCACCACCGTAATTTTTGGGGACGCCCACCACCACCACCGTAGAATTTATGATGAATATATTTAAGAATTTATTAGTTTTAGGGTTTAAATTAGTTTTATATATTGAAAGGTTTTGAATGATTTTGTATGTTTTGAATGAATTTTTGTTGTCACCATTACAAATATTGGTATTGGAATTTGATTGAAAATCGTTTGCAAAATTTCATCGGACAAAATGGAACAAAAAATGCAAAAAAATCACTGGAGACATTTGTTCGACACTGGTTGGTGGAACAAATGCAAAATGTTCAGAAAAAATTTTCGAACATTTGTACTTTGTTCGGAAATATTTTTCGAACATTTTGCATTTGTTCCATCAAAATTTTCAAACAAAAGTTTTTAAATTTTTTTCGAACAAATGCAAAATGTTTGAAAAAAATTTCCGAACAAAGTACAAATGTTCGGAATTTTTTTCCGAACATTTTGCATTTGTTCCACTAACCAGTGTGGAACAAATATGTTCGATTTTTTTTAAAAATAGATTTGAAAAATGTACGTAAAAACCATTAATGTGCATATGAAGAACTATTATGATCTTGTATTAAAACCATGTTGCGAAATAAAAAAAAAATTATAACCTTTTTGTTCGATAAAATATGGTTAAAGAATTGTGGAGTGACAATTATTCAAATCTAGGTTTTGAAGGGAGGGGTGAACTGATCGTTTTTAATTGTGAAATATATTTAAAGGGTAATTTTGTCTTTTAAAACTTATTTCCAAAATAAAGAACAAAAGTGGGGTGAAGTACTCAAAAATGGGGTGGAAATATCCTGGTCCTTTAATTATTGAAACTTGATTTGAGATTCAAGTTACATTATTTGGGCCAAATTAATTTAGATTAGGCCTGCTAGTGAGTTTAGTTAATAAGCCCAATCTCACTGTGACAAATTAATTGAATTTCAAACCTGACAAGAGGTTGTGGATTTTTATTAATAATCCTTGAAGTATTATTATTCGTTGAGGAATTATTTAAAACAATTAAAGTGGCAATAAAGGTCGCACTTAATTGTATGGAAAAAAAATACTTAGTATCTTCCAACAAATTAAATGCCAATGGAAGATAATTGGAAAGGTCGTAAGAGATATGGAACTATTACTGAATGAATATGATGTCTTGATTGAAACCAACTCTATCTTAAGGTACAAGTGAAAAATTGGCACCTTAACATTGAGTTAAAAAGACAATTCAATATTAGACATCTGTGAAATGAAAACTTAGATACATTTCAAAGTGCATAACTTAGAAATAGTGGGGGTGATACTATTTCGAAAGCTCCTAAATCTGACCTATGCACTTCTATTTACCACAACAAGTGAAGGTTGGATTTTAATCCTTAATAGACTTATAGCTATGTGGGATACGTTGTGGTCAATATTCATGATAAGTCTACCTATGCAAGTAGAGAAGTGAGAGGCTGCTTCTTAGGGATTATATCGGCAAGATCCTAGAGTACTTGCGAGACCAGGATAAGCACAAGACTCGATACAAAATAGGTGCTGCCAAAAACAAAGAAGTATGAAATCACACGCGACGAGAACTTGATTCCATTGGTTTCATGTTCAACCATAAGTTAAAGTCTAAGTCCACTTCATGGCTATTCGTTGCGTAAAACAAGTGTATATTTTATTATTTTATTATATATTATATATGTAAATAAGTTGGGGATTGTTGTATATTATAGTATTTACATAATATAAATAGAGTCGAGAGAGCTCTTCGTGTAAAGATATCTTTTGAGTAAAAGTTGTAACCATTCGATTTATGACTTTTGAAGAAGAGTTGCAATATTTTGGTATAACTCTTGAGTAATAGTTGCAACCTTTCGATGCAACTCTTGGATATCTATATATACTCAAGATATGTAGAGTTCATTAATCACTGAAACTGAAATAGTAGATTCAATATAGTGAAAAGTCGAGTCTTTCTATATATTATTTTGAGTCTTTTATTTTATTAGAACACTTGTGATTTCTGCTTCTGAAATTCGTTAGAGTGTAAATATCGAATTTCCGTGAAATAGGTTTTGTATCTTGAAAGGTCAATTTCTTGTGAGAATCATTTACACCTATATGAGAGGAATTAATACCTTTAAAGATAGCATCATTTTTCGGTGTGTCTAGCTAACCTATCATTAACTCCATTACCCACATATATACGACAGCTTTAACATAACGAAGAATCCATTTGACAACCAGAAAGTGATCTTCAGTGGGAGAATGAAGAAATTGGCTGACAGTGGTGGCGGCGTAGGAGAGGTCAGGTCTTGTAACAGTTAAGTATGTGAGAGCACTAACAAGGGATCTATATAGAGTCGAATCTTTGAAGGGCGATCCAATGTTGACTAAAGATTCACCGGCTGCTGGTAAGGTGGATATGGACATGTCATAAAAAGTTTAACTTAAATATTATGTAGTATATTGTTATATTTAATATGAATAATATAAATAGTTAAAAAGTAGGTAAAATAAGTGGGTAAAATAAAATATGATAGAGAATAAGTGGGTAAAATAAAGTAAGAGAGATAATATATAGGTGAATGAAAATATGATGATGTGATTGTATGAAAATTTGTGAAAATATGAATATATGCACATAATAAGTATGAATGAGTATTTGAATGGAGGATAGTATTTGTCCATCCAAAATTATTTCGGATGGAAGATGACTCATCTCATCCAAATGGCACATTCTTAACCCAACATAGGCTAATGGTTGTAAGCTACATGACTGCATCCATATGTATAGAATTCACAATTAATTTTAATTGAATTAATATTTTGATCAACATTCAGAATAATTTTATGGAAACTCTTGTTTTTAGTCAATTCTACATATAAAAGTTCTAATTTGTCAAGACTAGTTTTAATTTTTTTTTTTTTAAGCCAATGGAATATATTTTTTACCAACTATACTCCTATTCCTTTTTTTTTTCAAAAGAAATAATTTTATCTCCTCATTTTTTTCTGCATTTTTTTCTATTCTTTTCTTTTGTGCAAAACTTTTCTCATCTTCTTCTCCCCTTTCTTTTCTAATTTTTTGTACGTGTGTTGCCATTGATCGGCCTCTCTTCTAACATCAGGTATCTTCATTTTATAAAATAATTTCAGGGTATAAAATATAATTATACATGATTTAATATGGTACTATAGAGCTAAAAATAATGATTATACGTCTTTTAAGGTCTCATTTGGTTCGTTAAATAAGTTAAGATAAATTAAATTATCTTATCTAATTTGATATTTGGTTTAATGGACAAAGAACTAAGATTAATAAAAAAACCCAAAACTAAAATTCAATTATTTTATGAATGATAGATAATATTATCTTAAGGAAGATGTATGATAATAATCCATTGTGTTTATCTTTACTAAGATACTCATCTTATATTGGAAAGTATAATCATAATTCATTTTATTTTTGTTTATGATATAGAGGGCAAAATTGTCAATTGTATATTTTTTTTTATTATTAATCTTACAATCCAAACATTCAAAATTAAATTATCTTATGTTACTAATTATCTTAATCCATCAATCCAAATATAATATTTAATTCACAAATAACAATATCTAAATTATAATCTTGTCTAATCTATTTCCATCGAACCAAAATGAGCGTTGTATAGGCTAAACATTAAAATTATATGATCTTTACAATACTGTATGGGGTGAATAAATGGTGGTACAAGATAAGAAAGTGTGGTACAATGTGAATTAACTGTGGTACTAATTGATTTAATGATGATACAAATTTAAATAAATTATGATTCGGCCGCAATACTGTGTGAATAAATAGCAGGCATTTGATTATAGTGAAAGTTAAATGGTTGGCCGTACGAGGTAAATTAATGATTGTACAAATGTAATAAAGTATCATGCGACATTAATTAATTGTGATGCGGGTGACTTAGGGTGTGTTTGTAATTGATTAAAAAAGTGAAGAATCACTTTTTTAGGAAGTTGGTGAGACCCAACTTATCCCAAAAAAAAATGATTCTACACCTTTTTAATCTCTTGCAAACACACCCTTAATAGTGGTACAACTTAAATAAATTGGAATTCGATCATAGTATTATGTGAATTAATTGTTATATGCGATTAAATAAGGTGTGATATCGGCGCAATTAAATTGTGGAAATATGTCAGTCTGCACCTGGTGTATCGTGCAAATCAAATTATTTTTAAAAAGTTACATCATTTATTACTGAAAAGTTACACGTATTATTACTAAATACTAAAAATTTTAAATATATTTTTCAGTAATAAATGTGTGATTTTACAGTAGTATTTTGTGTAACTTTTTAAAAGTACACTTGCGTTACATGGTGCACTTGGCGCACAAGAGACTTACTCAATATGTGATGGTACAGGTTAAAACAATAGCGGTACAAAATAATAAAATATAGTTCTCTATAAATTAACTATGGTATAGTGTAAATTAATTGTGGTATGAGGTGTTAATTTGATTCATATTTTGTCTGGCTAATATTTTGAAAATGGTGTAGAGAAATTTTCAGAATAGTTAAATATGAACATCGGTAATGACACAAATCTGGCTTAGTAAAATGTCGTTCACATTTTATTCAAAATCATCAATATATCAAAACTGCAATCCATCTACAACAACTCCATTTACTTTCACAATAATACTCATAAATAATTAAATTTCAGAATGCATATATTATAATATTAAGGATAATGTATAATAGAGTGAAAACACTCAAAATTACCCTTTTATTTGTATGGCAAATGAATTTTTACTCTTCTTGATCTCTTCATTATCTTTTTTAGTATTATTGTCCAAAAAAAATAAAAATCTCATTTCAAATCTTATTACTCTCTATATCTCTTATATTTATTCTCATTTGTGTGGGCACGAGGTTTTTAAAAAATGAGATAAAGTGAGTGTCATAATAAAATAAGAATTTATTACAATTAGGGGCTCATCTACAACCCAATACACATTGTAGGACACATTTTTTTAAAAGTTACAATGAAGGGCTAAATGTGTACAAATAGGGGCCAAATTGTTATAATATTTACAAATCTTACCTCTGACTCATCTGCCAAAACCAGTGCACATTTCCTTCGGTGGAGTCTAGTAACCTTACCTAGGAATTTAGTCTCTCTCTCTCTCTCTCTCTCTAGGGTCACCTCTTTGTTGATTCAAATTTGAATAGCCATTCTCTTCTCTCTCTCCTCTCATTCAATAATCTATTCCATCTCTCCTCTCTCTCAATCTCAAGAAAGTCGGTGGAGAAGCCCTCGATGAATTTTGTCAGATTTTGAGGGGTATCGAGAAGACGTTGAGTGGATATTCGATGACGGTGAGTATTGGATTTGACAGTGGTGAGTGGTGGATTAGAGGTGGTGAGTGTGGAATTCAACGGATTTGCGGTTTAACGATCAGAGTTGTCAGACTGGCCCGGGGGCGGCGGTTCACGCCAGAGGTTTTTGGTTCCAATGGAGGGCAGGACAAGAAGAGAGAGATCGCCACCGGCGGGGACTGTCAAGTCTCCGGGAAAAAAAAACTGCTGCGAAGAAGCTACGTTGCTTCGATTATTCAAAACAGAGGTAGGTTGAGGGGGATTTGACACGACTGTGACTCAGATATTAGGGAAAATAGATGAGCAATAAGTGGGGGATCCGTCCGGTAATGAATTTCAGTGGGTGTGAAGGTTTCGATTTCGTCTTCTCCGGCAAGTGGGCGATGACTTTCAGGCATGGTGCCATGGTGGACAGTTTTTAAAGGATTCCGGTAAATGAATATATTAAAGTACTGATTCATACTCAAAAGTACTGTAAAAATATACTAAAGTACTGATTCATACTCAAAAGTAATATATGCTAAAGTACTAATTCATACTCAAAAGTACTGATACATATTCTAAAGTACTGTCGCGATTCGCCGAAGATGAATTAATAGTGGCCGGAAATTTTCTCCGATTCTTTGAATTTCCCTTAAAACTTAAATATTTTCTTTGAATTTTCTCTAATTCATTGAATTTCCTTAGAAAAGTACTGTAAGAATAAAGACTGAAATGCTTATCACAGAAAAAAATATCGTCAAGCTCCTCCTAATGCCGTCACAGAAAAAAAAATTAAAATTTTGTACCTTTCTAAAGCCTTAGTTAGTGGAGTGATTGTACACGTCTCTCAACATCGTTGATCTCCTTGCCGAAAGTTGTTGGTTTTCAATTTCGCGGGAGAAGGTTTGAAAATTCATCCTGAGGTAAGTAAGAGTAGTGAAATTTAAAAAATTTACAATATTAAATGTTACAAAAGTGATTAATAGGTTTAAAAGTCTAAAAGTAATCATCATGTCAACAGTAAAAAACTCTCATTTTGTAGTATTTTCAGAACAATTAATTTATAAAAATTTGGGGCAAAAGCCCCTATTTGTAAGTAAGAGAAATTGTTGTCCCTAAATGTGTTTAGACTCTTAAGAAAGTCACATATTATAAGTGCCCCATAAAATAATTAGTAATGATATTGTAAAATAAATGTGAAATCCACTACAGGAGAAAGTGAGTATCATAATAAAATAATATTTCTAAAAAGAAATGGGAATAAATAGTATTTTTATTATTAAAACGTAACACATGTGCATGTTTTGAAACACTTAAACTGCTTGTAGAATAGCTTTTCTTTAAAGCCCTCTCTCACAACTTTTGAAAAAAAAAATTCTACAAGTTGTTTTGTAGAGTTTGAAAACATACCCTATATCTCTTTGAAAACAAGACGGGAAAGTCGTCGTAGAAGCAAGTTAAAGTCATCTTTACCTTTAATGAGGGAAAGACGCAAATATCTCTCGTCAGAATAATACATACTTCCTCTACGTCCTGTAATCTTAGCTTCCTCGAAAACTTTCGTGCAATTAAAGTCTCTTTCTCTCTCACATTTCACCCATGCATACGCTGTTATACATGCAAATTTGCATAATATAGTGTTAGGTAATTAATATAATTAAGGTTAAGTTTTGTACGATGGTTCGTGATAAGTTTATCATAAACCAATTTAAAGTATTAAGCATTTAATCAGAAGTATTAAAAATCTCATCAGATGTATTAAAAATTGGGGCCATTGATATTATATATATATTACTCCCTCCGTCCCGGAGCAACTTGCAAGGGGTGGAGGGCACAAAAATTAAGGAAAAAGGGGAATAAAGTAAAAAAAATAGTGTTTTGAGGGTTAATTTGGTAAAATTTTATGTAAAATATAAAGAAGTTAGTTGGATTGAGTGTAATGTGGGCCCAAAAAGTGAAAAAGTTGTGGTATTTTGTGTAAACATGTAGATATTGTGAGGCTGAAGTTTATAAAAGGGTTTTCATTTTTTGCCTTGCAAGTTCCTGTGGGACGTCCCGAAAAGGAAAACCTGCAGGTTACTCTGGGACGGAGAGAGTATAATTGTTATAGATTTTGTTGAACTCAATTTTTGATACACCTTATGAATATTTTGATACACTCGACCAAATATTTTATACTTCAAAATAGTTCAATGATAAGTTTATCATGAATTATTTTCATATAAAACCTACTCTATAATTAAACGAATAATTAATTTTACATTTTCTATAAATTTGAAATTTTATACGAGATGAAATTCTTTCGAATTGCACCTGGAGATGGAGCTCTGACTTGGTTAATATAGGTGCATAACTGTGGAGGAAGTTTTTGGAGAGTAAAACGCTTTGAAGGTGAAACAATGTTATTCAATTTGTGCCAACGACGTCGCATGGTCTTATAAGCAAAGTTGAAAATGTGTTTGCCATTTGTGTGGAGGATTGTCTTGATCAGAAGCTGAAGAACTCTGAGTTGAGTGTCTCTTGAGGTGCCAAGTGATGCCATCTCCATGTATTGAACCATGTTATCATAGGTTGTCTTGTTCTTTACCAAAGCCCATCTGTAATAATTTTAGGAAAATAAGAAAAATATTTTTTGATAAAATAAAAATAAAAATTAGACTGTTATGGTATGTAATATTTGAGTTCGGTATAATTCAAGTATATTCTAAACGAAATTATTAGCCCAAATATTTAAATAGAGAAACATGAATGATAATGACATTATTACTGTTAGAAAAATTAAATGAATTGATTCCACACTTTTCTACGTGTTTGGACTTTTAAATGAGATGAAATTCTTTCATGATATTAGAGTCCATCTCATGAATGAGGTGGAGTGCAGGTGAAATTCATACTTATACAAGTTCAAACTTTTAGATGATGCGAAATTCTATCACATATTTTTTACATATTCTATATATATAAATAATATTCACTAATACAAATTTACACTTAGAGATCTCTTATTGCTCTAATAAGAGCTCTTTAAGAGAAAACTATCTAAGTCAGCTCTCTAAGTGGGAGATTTACTTAGATAGCTTTCTTTTAGAGAGTTTTTATTAGAGCTCTCTAAGTGTAAATATGTATTAGTGATTTTACGTACCCAAATCTGCTTCCAGCATGACCAGTGAGTTTAGAGAGGGTAAAAATCATCAAATCTTGATCATATGGGGTTGGGATTGGTGAGTAATGAGGCCAATAATAAGCAAGATCATATATTTGGCGAACCAAAGGGCCTCCAAGGACAGCCTTTTTCAACAATCCATCTGGATTATTTGGTGAACATACAAACTCTATCACTTTTGACCCATTAATGCTGCCTTTCTCTCCCAATAAAGAATCATCAAACTGAAAATGGGACGTTTCGAAGTAATCCACTTGTTTTTTGTAAACCTGCACAATGAAGGAGTTAAGAAATTTTAATTTTGAATTTTATCGTATTTATCAATAAATTGATGATAATTATATATAAGCTCGTGTTTTTTTTTAGATGAAGTAAAATGAGTAGGTCTCTTGTGAACTCGAGTTCACATGAACTCGTATAACTGTTAATCACTATCACTGTTATAAAAATACACTTGATATTTTAAAAGTGATAATGTATATGCATAACAATGATAGTAAATATACATAACAATGATAATATATACACATGACAGTGATAATTGATAACCCGAGTTCACCGTGAACTCGGGTTCATACAAGTTTTTGTCAAGTAAAATTTATGTTTTAACATAATTAATAAACAATTTTAGAACGTTTATGGGTAGGATTGCACTTTGCATGCTAAACTTTTAATTAGTTAAAACTTTTTCTTTTCCAAGAGATTCTAATTAGTTAAACTTGGTAAAAAAAAAAAAACATGTTTAGAAAAATGTCAAAAGTACAAATAACTAAGACTGTTTGAACGTATAAACTCTTTAAAATAGTTTATAAATTGTTTAAGAGCTTATAATTAAGCCCCCCTCGAAGATTTGATAAAATAAGATATCTGACAGTTTACAAAACTTTAAAATAAACTCCTTACTTAATAATAAAATAAGTTGTTTGACAATTAAAATAAAATTTTAAAATAAGTTGTCTAACACTTAAATAAGCTCCTTATATCATAAATTATAAAAAAATGAGTTGAGATATATCCTAACTTATTTTTCTCAACACCTCCACCCCACCCACCGGCCTCACCCCTGATTCTACCACCACTCTATAACCCCTACTTCAAAATAAAAAATAATAAAAATATTTGGTTTTTATCAAAATTATGATAAATTATTAAAAAACTTAATTATATTTATTAAAAATTAATAACTTATAAAATGTTAAAATATAATATTTAAAATAAATTCAGCTAAACACGGCCATCTAATATCTTCAATTTTTTTCAAAATTTATAGCCCTCCTTAAAAGCTTATTTACCATCTGTTTTTACTTAGTCCATGGAACAGATATATCCAGAATTTTAAAGATAAGATTAAAAAAAGAAGCAGATCTATAAAATTGATCTAAAAGACAGATATCAAACTTTGAGCTTGCAGATCTTAGGCTTAATATTTAATCTAGCTCATTCTATACTCTAAAAATAGATTTGTTCAACATAATAATATGGATACTCACTAATCTAGCTCATTCTATACTCTAAAAATTGATTTGATCAACATAATAATATGGATATTCTCTCTAACTCATGGATATAGCGAACATAATGCTAATGAACCATGTATATATTTTGTGCAGTTAATTTTTTTTGTTTTATATATACAAAGTTCTCATATGTTACTGGTGGGGATGAATACCAAAATCATTCCAAAACTTTTCATTTTTATCGATTTAGTCCTATAATTATGTAATGTTTCAATTTAATTAGTCTCATAACAATTTAAATCTAACCAAATTAGTTCCATAGCTATGTAATGTTTCAATTTAGTCCCATAACAATTCAAATCTAACCAAATTAGTCCCATAACTATGTAATATTTCAATTTAGTCCCATAACAATTCAAATCTAATCAAATTTCCCAAATTTGTTTATGTCATTTCCGGCAATTTGGGACTAATTTGGTTAGATTTGAATTATTATGGGACTAAATTGAAATATTACATAGTTATGTGACTAATTTAGTTAGATTTGAATTGTTATGGGACTAAATTGAAACATTAAATAGTTATGAGACTAATTTGGTTAGATTTGAATTGTTATGGGACTAAATTGAAACTTTACATAGTTATGGGACCAAATCAAAAAAGTGGAAAAATTATGGGACGACTTTGGTATTAATCCCTAACTGGTGCATAGTGCACTGACTCAATAGTTGAAATTTTTTATACTGAACAGTTAAGTGTGATTATATTGAAAAGTTGGTGTTGATTACACTAAAAGTTTATACTATTATTTTCATCGTAAATTTTTTAGTGTAATCAACCCTAACTTTTCAATATAATTAAACTTAACTTTTCAGTGTAAACAACTTTAACTATTGAGTGCACCGTACACTAGGTGCACATAAGATCCCTTACTCATATATATATATATATATAGAATAACTAAATCTCTTGTAAAAATTGTTCATATATAACATGAATGACAAAGTATTATGTGTGTACTTGATTTGAATTGTGTTTGATCATAACTATCCATTTATTGACAATTTGAGTTTGGTCAAATTGTTATACATAGATCCTATTTTCTTGTGTATTACACACATAATACCCACTCAACATGAATTTGATACCATTAGATGTGTACACTATTACAACTGATATATCGTAGCACTTTAATTACATTGTGATGATTTCAGTTTACAAATATGATGATATCAATAAATACATATAACAATATATATATTTATATAAGTGAATGCATCTAATAATATTAATTTCATACTAGGAGATTTATTCATAAAATTGAATATACATATAACCTTTAAAAAACACACTAATACAGATTTACACTTAGAGAGCTCTTATTGCTCTAATAAGAGCTCTCTAAGAGATAGCTATCTAAGTTCAAAGTCACTCAATAACAGCTCTTTAAGTGGGAGGTTTACTTAGATAGTTGTTAATAACAGCTCTGTAAGTCCAAAACCACTTGGAGAGCTGTTATTAATAGCTCTCTAAGTGAGTGGTTGATTAGGGTCATATTTGCATCAATTTGTGCTCAATTTTAGACAATTTTATGGAGATTTGTATGTATTTAGGGTCTTAATTGCTATTTATTTTGATTTAATTGAGAAGCTGTCCTATTATATTAATTTTCACAATTTTCAGGATTGCTTGGATAAGTTGGAATCAAAAGCATGTGGCCCCACAATTATCACTCAACTCATACACAGTTGTGCCTTCCTCACTGTTAACCGCCAACACAACCACAACATTCAATTACCGCTGCAATCCATTGCCGACGCACCACCTCCGTCTTCAAAGCTCTTCAGCCAAATTCGAGTGCCTTGCCACCATTCCATTTCAGAAATCACAGCAGCTCCACACCAGAACTACTCCTCCGCCACAAAGAGCTTCATCGCACAGTCGTCGGATTCGACGACATCTCAGCCTCACAACGCTGTCTATTTCGTCGCCTTCGCCGGAATTCACGACACAATACCAATCTGCACTCCGCCTCAACCCAGCGCAGCCGCGATCAGTGCTCTCGCCGTCGCGATTGAGCCAGCTGTCGACAGAAGAACCGCTTCTCAACCTCTGAAACTCACACACACACCTTAGGATTAGATTGTCTCATTGCTTCCCGTGGATTCGATATTTTATAACTTGGTCAGCTTACCACTACACGATCCTATACACTTGTAGGAAAGTGCATTTGTGTGCGAACACAAATCGCTAGTCAGTGGTTTACTTAGATAGCATTCTCTTAGAGAGTTCTCTAAGTGTAGTGTATTAGTGACATAAGTATATCTTTAAGTAAAAAAGATTAAAAAGTCAATTTATAGATGAAAAATAAGAGTTAAGAGGAGATACCGGGTAGAAGGGGGGGTTAGCCGCAATCCTGGTTGGTGAAGAAGAAGCATTGATGGAGAGTGCAAAAACTGCTGCTGTGAGAAGTTGTGTAGATCCACCTCCGAAGATGATGTATTTTCCCTTTGTGACTGCATTTTTTGCCACGGAATGGCGTCTTCTAATGTGATTTTCGAGTTGTGGAGAGATATAAGAGCCATCTGGAAATGAGTAGCCCATTCTGTGCCATCCTGATATCACTACTGCACTGCTTCCTGCACGTTTCCTCCAAAAGGGTTCCAAAAACAATGGATCCCCACTGCATGCATGCCATAAGGAGTATTACATGAAGACTTAACTCTATACTTAAAATCCAGGTCGTAAGTGAGAGGATTGTCTAGACTTATAAGCTCACCCAAGATTACACTCACTACCAACGTGGGATACCTTAATACCTCCCCTCGTAAGAGGTTCATCAGGGCTCGACACGTGGTTCCACACATCGAGTAGAGAGGTGGCTCTGATACAATTTATGAAGGCCCAACTCTATACTTGAAACTCAGATTGTAAGTGAGAGAATTGCCCAAATTTATAAGCTCACCCAAGACCACACTCACTACTAATGTGAAATACATTAATAAGTATATTTACTAAGCCAGATTTGTGTTCATTTTTTAAAAGTCACTCTTGCTGAAAAATTATTTTTATTTATACTAAAAATTCACTCCTAAATTAATTTTTCAACATAATTAAAAATAATTTTTGGATAATACACACGGTTGCACAAGGAAAATAGGAGTAATGTTCATAATTAATGATGGTAAAGAGATCGATCTAATAGAGTTTTATGTATCATGTTACACTCGACTCGGAAACGATATCGGACTATTTCATTTGTAAACCAAAATTGTTGAATACGTACTTACACAAATTTCATTGGCCGATTACCCCTTAATTAATTAATCATGTGTTTTGATGATCAAAGTTGCTCAAAACAGCCAAAAGTAATATAATGTCTTTTATATATATTAAAAAGACAAAAACCCATATAGAAATTTCTACTGTAGAGATTTCTAAAAATAAACACAAAATAATATAACCCCACGCGCGCGTAAGTATAGGAAATTAATACTCCCTCTGTCCCAGAGGAACTTGCAAGTTTTCCTTTTCGGGACGTCCCAGAGGACCTTGCAGACCCAAAAAAGGAAATCCTTTTATAAACTTCACCCTCACAATATCTACATATTTACACAAAATGTCATTATTTTTTCACTTTTGGGCCCACATTACACTCAATCCAACTAACTTTTTCACTTTTTACATAAAATTTTACCAAATTAACCCTCAAAACACTATTTTTTTACTTTATTCTATTTTTTTCTTATTTTGTGTGCCCTCCACCCCTTGCAAGTTGCTCCGGGACGGAGGGAGTATATGTTATCCACCCTCCCCCGCCTACCACACCCCACATACACACACCTGCCCCCGCCCACACCGCCGCACATAGATACATACACACACCGACACACGCCTATCAGGTTAATGTTCATGCAGAGTAGGAATATTTTAGTTTTATTACTACTTTTTAATTGTTTAAAATTTAAAAACAAATTAAATAATATTATATAATATATTTAAAAATGTATTCTCAATTTATATTAGTATAGCCCATATAGTAACACATATTTGCCCATAAAGTAACATAAATTGAAGGATAAATATGTGTTACTATTAGAATAAATGTGTGTTACTATTTTATAAAATATTGTTATTTTATATGTATTTATTTGTTTTTAAAATAAATAATTTTTGACATAATATAATAGCAAAATCTATGTAACTATAAGAACAAATATTGACTATTCACAAATATTTACTTATTTTAATAGAAATATTTTTTTTTTCATATAATAATATATGTATTACATGAAAAAATAAACCTAAATTTAAAGGGATGATAAATAAATTAAGAAACACATATTTATCCTCATAAAAATATATTTTTACCATATAGTAACATATATTTGTCCATATAGTAACACAAACAAGGAGATAAATGTGTGTTACTATTAGAGCAAATGTGTGTTACTATCTTATAAAATGTTGTTATTTTACATATATTCATTTGTTTTTATAGAATAAATAATTTTTCACATAATGCAAGAGTAAAATATGTGTTACTATAAGAACAAATATTGATTATTCACAAATATTTATTTATTTTTATACGAATAATTTTTTTTTATATGATAACATATGTATTACATGAAACAATATACCTACATTTAAATGGGTGATGAATAAATTATGAAACACATATTTATTCTTATAAAAAATATTTTGTCCTTATAGTAACACATTTGCTCATATTGTAACATAAATTACGAGACAAATGTGTGTTGCTATTAGAGCAAATATGTGTTACTGTAAAATTAAATATGTGTTACTGTAAGATTAAATATGTATTACTATATGTATAAATATTTATTTGTAACATAAAATTAAATATATATTTTTAATCAACATAATAATTAAAAAAAATAAAATACACTTTACATACTAAACTAAAATAGACGTAAAGTATGTATGGAGGCTATTGCATGGTGTGGGGGGTGTGGGGTGGGGTGGGGGGGCGCAGGCGCACAACATATGCATGGAGTTTGAAGAATCGGCGGAGCGTGAGGAATAATATTTGCAGGTGCGCGTGGGTTTATAATCCTTTTTTTACTATATTTAGTAATTTCTACCGTAGAAATTTCTACGCAAGTGTAGCTCTATTAAAAATATTAATATATTACTCTCTCTCCGTCCCACATAAATTTGTATATTTGGACACATCCTATACAAAAATATTAATTTGCATGCACACAATCAAACTCATACACATATTTATCCATATGTTACTACTTTACAATTTACATATAAAACATATTTTTCATAAAAATTATGTCATCTTCTAGGGTGTAAATTCCTACATGAATTGATAGAGTAATACATTGCATTTTAAGTATCATTTTGCCTATAAATTAAAGAACAAATTATTTTTGAGTATATGAAATTTATTAAACACACTACCAATTTCAGAGGTGGAAATTAAAATTAAAAAAATGTATGAACAATATTAATGCAAATGATTTATATCCTGCATCATCTGTTATATTTGTTAGATGAATGAGTCATATGCCAACAATAAAATTCGAGAAAGTGTGTGTGTGTGTGAGAGAGAGAGAGAGAGAGAGAGTGAGTTGGCAACATTAGCAGAACAATTTGTAATGAATTGAGAGCAATCAGAGGCTGTGTAGCATGAATTGCACTCACAAATAGGGTTGCCATCTTCATCATCAACCAATCCATCTAAATACACACTTCCATGGCCAGAGCAAGATCTTCCTGCAACTTTCAACTTTGCTTCTTCCTTACTTTGCTTATGATCATTTCTGGCAACACACATTCCACAACCCAAAATTATTAAAATACTAAACACCCAAATTCTGCTATTACACATTTTCATCAATGTTTAAATTTTCTTTGATAAATTAGTGCTAAAATTCTGTTTCAAAGAAAGTTTTTTCACTTTTTTTTAATAAACAAATAGCAGTATAATACTGAACAAAAAAAATAAAAAATAGTAGTATAATTTTCTGAAATAAAATAATGGGAAATTTACGGAGTATTAAGATTGATAAAATTCCACACCTTAATTTACTGCGAAATTATTTCCTAGATACGACTAATTTTGATATGTAAGTTATTTTATATTTAATATCATTTAGTCCTGATATGACTTTTTTGAAGAAATTTTATTCCTCTTTCCATAAATTTAAGAAATTGATTGTTTAATATGACATTTAATAAATATAAAATCTAATATTGTATTTTCTATTATACTCCATCTCTTTTGCTCCAACTTTGCTT